>PVIW01004668.1:0-125798 GCA_004026585.1 Noctilio leporinus | reverse complement strand
TTGCCTCTGCCTCCCCCCTCCCCCCTACCCCTTTCCTCCTGACCACTGCAGGCCTATTCCTTGTATTCATACACTTGGTTCTGTTTTGCTTGTTGTTAGTTTTGCTCATTATTGTCCCATAATGGGTGAGAACATATGATACCTGTCCTTCACTGACTGGCTTATTTCACTAAGCATAATATTCTCCAGTTCCATCCATATTGTTGCAAAGGGTACAAGTTCCTTCTTTCTTTCTGCCATATAGAATTCCATTGTGTAAATGTACCAAAGTTTTTTGATCCAATGAAACGCATTTCTTCACCTGGGATATGATGGCAATGGAAGAGAACAAAGAAAATATAGCCAGTAGTGATAACTGAACCAGTCAGGGCGGTAGCAGCCTAGCAGTTGGGCAATGCCCCCAGTTTCTTGACAAATCTCACTGATTCAGGAGCTGCACTGAAGCATACATTTGCATTCTCTGTGAACACGAAGTGCACCCAGAAAATTAATAGTGAAAACTAGACTTGGGGAGAATCTTAAATCTGAAAGGAACAAAGAGTTTTCAAGAACCCACTTATTAGAAACAATTGAGTTGCTGATTATAATTTATTCTCAACTGTCTCTTCTATTCATGAAAGAGTTTCCTTCAAAGGATTTGGCTTAGAAACTTTATTAGCCCTGTTTCAATGACCGTATATCCTTAAAAGGAATCCAGATGCAGTTTTTATTTTTTTTTTACAAATAGTCTTCAATTCAGACATTCTACCAGTTGAAACTCACTTTGATTTCCAATATGTTTGTATAAATAATGCAAAGCTAATCTGTTTCCTGAGGATTTGAGAAATAACTTGGAAATCAATTGTAAAGCACTATTGTCTGGAAAAACCCAATACTTTGCAGCCAGATGTCCTCCAAAGCACTATAAACAAGAAAAAAAAAATCCTTTATTTGTATTATTCACCAAAAGAAATAGGAATTTCTTCTCCCCATTGTCAAAACTAATAGAAAGTTTTCTATTTTATGTTGGTTTGTTCCATTTCATCTTACGATCTACAATTACTTATACTGCAAGCGGTGACAAAATATTGTTTACCATAAAAATAAGAGTCATTTCAGTATAAATGAGAACTTGTAATGAAGATAGATTCTCACCCTGGGACAATAACTAGCATAAGGTAAAATCAATGGTACAAATCCCAGACTTTAAAAATATACAACTTTATACTCATTTACTACAAATATCAACAGCATTCAGGAAGAGTATTTTAAAGAATTTTTTGTAGCTTTTATAATCAAAATTATATAATGAACCTTCTTGAAAAGTCACTACCATAATTAGAAATAATAGTTTAAGATCTTAATACATTATCCAGTTGGGGGTGGTTACTGGATTTAAAAGCAGCAAACATGTCTGTTGAGAGTAGTGAAAGGAAACACTTTGGAAACAATTCTTCAACATATGTAATGGAGTGTCAAGAAATTGATAGTCTTTTTGACCAGTTCATTCCTAGCAGCCACTGAGACTAATGTCTTTTTTTTTTTTTTCTCCCTAAGAAAAAAAAAAAAAACATGTTCTCTGTAGAAGCCTCGTGAGGTCTGCTGAGGATATAGAAACATAGGAATGAATGTGTGGCAAGTGGGTAAGAGCCATAGAGGTCTCTATCTTTACTCCATATGGTCTGAAGTGAGTCTGATGGGATTTCAGATTGTAGCCCAAGATAGATGAGGATCTCGCAAAGCTCCTGAATGAAAACTCTGAACTTCTGAATCAAAATCTCACATTCAGGCCAAGTTCACTGAGAGGTTTGCTGAGGCTCATGAAACTCTGAGTGAACCTGTGTTAAGCCCTAAACTAGAGAGGGGCAAATTTCAAATGAGCCCAAGATGAATTATGGTTTCAGGCGGAAATCAAGGGAAACTTGGTTTCAGTTGAACTGCGGGGTGAACCTTAACTTCGAGTGAGAATCCGCATGAGCCAGTAATAGGTGCCCTCTTCCACCTTCCTGTGAACCTCACACAAACCAGAAACACAAAATGTGCAGCCACTCAAGTTACTGAGGTTTCTGTAACAGGAATGCTTTTACCTTATGCAAAAGTGTAAAGCAGCTGCCACATTACTTCAATAGAACAGAGGCTTCAAGAGTTCTGAAACAAAGGATGAAGGCACCTATGTTCTCAACATGTCTCAGACTTGGCATAGTACTTCAGTCTACCTTGAAATAATTGTTTGTACAGGTAGTTTGAACAAAAACAAAGTGTGTTGGGTAAACATTCTTTATAATCCTCTGGCGGCAGGATACAGTCTCCCACTTCAGGGATAGGGAAATCAAGAGGGCCAAAAATCTGGGTTACTGATTTTAAGGCCTACCATCACATACCCACACAGGTCATTTGTGCACAGAAATTAGGGAAGATCCACCAGTACCTTGGCCCTTACCATACCTATCCTGACTCTGCTGCCTCTTTAAAAGATGAAGGTAATAGAATTTTCCAACCTACAACACCATTGTGAGTCCACCAAAGAAGGAGGTGAGATTGGGAAACAGGCTATTGGAAGCACAATTTCCCCCGGGGAGGCAAGAGAAGTCTGTGTCCTGGCACAGAAAAGGGAGGCAGGTGGAGAAGGGGAACAGCATTCTGGGGCAAGGGAACTTCATTAATATGAAGTGCAAAATCTTCATTAACAGCACCTTGGCCTTGGGCTCAGAATGACTCACTGAACATCAGTCACTGAGTGTATGCCTGAGATGTGTTTGTGTATGTGTGCATGTGTGCACATGCATGCACTCACATGTGCTAGAAAAGTTGAAGAGGAAAGCAGTCATGTTGCTACAACAGATAGGTAAATAATAAACTGTAGCAGTTAAGCAATCACCCTCAGGTATCATTAGAGCTCTTGCAGTGGATAGAGAATGAGTTGGGTGAAGCTGGGATTCCCAAAACAATACTAGGGTTTATCCTTCCAATCGACCAGAGACCTTTAATTAGTTGCCATTATGATTAATTATCCTTTGTTTTTCACCCCAGACCAACACCAGTAGCTCTTTTATGACATGGACCCTCTTTTCCATCTTTCCCATGAGTGCATCTTTCATTAAGCCAAAGTTTATGAGAATTTGAACAAGGCAGGGCCTGCAGTTAGCCTGTATTATTTAAGAAGTAATGGATATTAAGAGAGCAGGCAAAATGCTTAAATGTGAGGGAACTTTTAAGTATTCCAGAAATACAAACAAATAGCTGATAATTTTATTAAATTCTTTCCTATCTATTTACAGTTGTCCTAAGGGTCTTTTTAAAAACTGATTAATCTAAAAAACAAAAAGCTAGACTGAAAACCAACAACAACAATAACATAACATGAAGATAATATAAAATATGAAGATGTCATATTTTTGATATGTTTAAAGGAGATCACTTCTTAGAACCAAAGGATAAAATAAAGAACATGTTTCCTACTAATATATCTAAATGAGAAACATCTTCAGAGGTTTTGGACTTAATATTTTGTTAAAATTCAAAACTAAGAATATGTTGGCAACATTTTTATATTTTCAGTTGTAATTAATGAGCTATATGCAAAGTCTTAATACAAAGTGAAGTGGACATAAACATATAGCCAGTGGCTACAATTAACATCCAATTAGACATCTATTTGGACTACTTTTGTCCATTTTCTATGTTTTAGCCCAAAACTTAATGAATTCACAAAAAAATGCAGATTTTATTTTATTTATTTAAAGATTCTCTGCCTTCAAGAAGTATAATTTTTGTTGTTTTTGTTCCTCACATGGAACCTGTCACTTTTGTATTTTGCTTCCTGGATTTGGTCAGATTCTCAATATTGAACTTGGGCATTTTACATAATAAAATTAAATAACAGTTGACCAAAATAAGATGTCATATACTTCTAGACAAAAATTCATCTGGATCTACCTAGCAAATCAGAGTGATATAGTTTTAACATAATGCAGTTTATTCATGAAAACTAAAGGTCTTTTTTGAATAAAACAAACTTAAGCTAATTCCAAACATAATGTATATTTAAAAGACATGAAAGTCATGAAAATGTCTATTGTTCATACATTTTACCTCTATGGAGGTAAAATCTCACTTTCTAGTCTCTTTCTTCTTCTCTTCTATGTCCTTGCCTTACCTCTGTTCTACACAAATCTCTATAATTCAGAAAACATTTTGTTTGTTTTGTTTTTAACCATAAAACACTGCCATGCTGCTATTTATTAACTATTGGTTTTTATTTCACATTCCTATGAGAATAATCAGGGAAACAATTCCTCCAATGTAATTTCAATGAAATCAACATCAATTTGGCCTCACTTTAACTTGAAGATAGAGGCAGATGTCCATATATCAATTGTGTTTAAACTTCAGATGGGGAGAAAAACAAAGAAACTTAAGGTAGATCTATTTCTAGAAGAAGTAATTATGTTGAAAATCTTTGAATTTAAACAAAAATTAGCTGCACAATAATTAGCTCCCATTACAGGAGAAAGATTCTGAATACCTTGGCAGTTCCTTTAAGGCAGTGGATTCAGCCCACCAACACTGCCTATCTGAGTCGTTTGCAGGACTTTGAGAGGACACTGAAACTTAGGTTTGGAGTAAATAATGACCAGAAGACAATTCCCCATTCCTATCCCCTAACTCTATATCCCGTCCCCACTTTTCTCTGTATGCAATAGAAATTGAATACAGACTTTACATCATCAGTTCTACGATGCGTTCCTCCCCTTCTCAGTTTACTTACTTATACTTTAACATCTTTGAAATCTTATAATTAATGGTATCTTAATAACCATTATTGGTCAGGTGGAAGTCCTGATATAATTGCCATTGCTTTTGCTCCCATAACCTTGTATTTGATTGACATGACTGGATAATTGCAACCCTTCAATATTTTAGTCAACAAACTGTTAAAAGATAATTTGAAGAAGAAATGTGAATTCTGGCTGTTGTCTGAAAACCTTCCTTTGATCTGTTGAGATCAAGCAATAACCAGCATTTGCAGGCATGGACATCTGTGACTTGAAAGAAAATCCCAGAGATAACAGTGGAGAACTCTTGTGCTACAAAAACAAAATTTTCGATACAACAGAGAAAAATATTGTATGTGGAGAAAAATTCCGAATCAAAATATGATTAAGCAAAGTTACTTGATGAAGCAGCTTTAGAAATACCTTCAGCTAGTTATTTTGCTTGTATTTCCCTTTTTACGTATGTAGGCAAGAGACAGCAATACATGATAAAGAAAAATCTATGCCTAAATAAGCTTAAATTCCTGTTGAACTCTTTCAACAGGAACAAAATAAAATGTCTAAGTTAAAAAATCTCCATGTCATTTAGTTAGTAGTACTTTTCTTTCTTAATTAGGCCTGAAATGTCGGTTCATCTTATAACATGGTACTGTGGATTTGATGAAATATAACCATAGTTCTGTTCTTTGTGAGGGAGAGGGAAAGAGAGAGGAAGTGGATAAAGAGGGAAAGTGCAGGAAAGGAGATGTTTTTCTGTGAATTTCTTATAAGGCCTTTTCTGTTGCTTCCCTCTATTTAGCAATCCAAAGCTGACCCTAACCACTGGCTTATGTGTAAAGGGACCAGAATAGCACATTACATGGTAATAATAACTAAAACAAGTGTTCCACACCTTAAAAGTAAGAAAATATAAGCAGAAAGCAACCAAGTGCTATTTATTTTATGACCTTCCAATTGATCATCAACACTTGGTGTTCCTGCAATGTGTTTCTTGGCAATTTGCAAGTATAGGCTGAGGGACCTTTGATCCGGTGAGGGTGGTGGTTTGTTTTTACTTCCACTTTCCATCTTTACAAAAATTGAAGTCAACCTGTGCCTCCTCCAAGGACTGAGTCAAGCCATTGACTATTGGGAAATAACTGTAGTCCTTTACTTCTACCACTAGACAGTGTACTCTCTCTATGTTCAATGCACTGACAATACTGCACTTCTTTAACTCTGGGAAACTGGTGATCCCATAGAAGAAGGAACCCTATAAATATTTGTAAACTCTAAGTCCAAATAGACTAGACAATATTTACTACAGATCCTATCTGGGATGTACTCAATGTCTTCAGTGCTTTTCTCCTAGATTTGCTCCAAAAGTAAGAGAAGAAAAATTCCCAGAAAAAGCATGCATTCTTAAGGCTCATTATGTTTTCTTGGGAAATGAGTGATCTAAATTGTAGATGAATTCATTGACTCTTCAAACTATAGCCAAGAGCTTTCCCATTCATACCACAGGAATCCAAAAGCAGAACTACCTTTGTTTTCTGGAGAGTTAGAAAAACAGAAAGAGCTGTGGAGCTACATGTAGATATTTTTTCAAACAAACAATTGACATATATTTATAGAAGTAGTGAGGTTTAATGGAAAGAACAAGGCTTTGGTGTTATACCTGAGATTAGCACACAAATTGTGTGATTTGGGAACAAATTACCAAATCCCTCTGAGCCTTAGTTTCTTATTCTATAATGTGGGAAGATTATAGGAGATAAATTAATCAGTGACTATAGTAGAAGTTTGGTAAATATTTATTTCTATGAAGGAGAGTGACCATTGGTATGGCTAATTTTATAAATTACCTCTCCTTAGAATGTTCGATATTATGAAAAATGCTTTATTATGTACATTTTTGTACATAAATCCTTGTCTAATTTTTCTGAAAATATGTCTTTGTCAGTAAAATCACAAAATTGAAGGATATAAACTAAAACAAAACAGTTTTTAATACATAAAAGCCTTTTCAGAAAAGCTACGTCTTTTAATGAGTAAAAGAATATATTTTTTCATCTATATTTCATGGCCATTACATTTAGTTTTTCTTGTTTAATAATATCCTTTGTCTTGTTTTTGTTTTAATTAGCCTTTCTGAATAATTATAAAATTGGTTATTTATCAATCATTTGTAATATCACAATTTTCATGAAAGATTGATTTGTGCTGATTTGTTTCTCATATATTACATATTTACACATGTTAAAGTCTGATTCTGAATCAACTATGTCTTCCATTGTTATATCTTTTCAATCTTGTCTTTTAAACATCACATTGTTTGAATTATCATCGCTTTACTCCACATTTGAATATTTTGAAACACCTTATGGTCACTAGCTCAAATATTGCAAGTCATCAAAGGATGCTGGAGGAAAAGCAGCAAAAGAAAAATAATGAGACCTAGACTGAGATAAAATGTGGAGAGTCCTCAACAAACCTCTCCATGGCTTGCCTAAGCCTAGAAATAAGATTTGGAAAGCTCTTTAAATCCATTATGATCATGACACGCATAGAAGGACAGACAGGGAGATAGATAGCTTTTCCTATGTGCCCTGGGCAGCCCAATGACAAAATACCAGGTGATGAATGGATCCCACTGTGGATGCATTCAGTATTCCAAAGTGACCTTTTTACTCACCTACAAATATGATCATGTCACTTTTTCATTTGGGCCTTTTCAATCACCTGCCATCATGTAAAGAGTCAAATCTCAACTCAGCTTACAAGGAAGGCACTGAATGAGCTGGTCCCTGCTGGTATGTCCAGCCCCTTCTCCCCACAAGCCCTCTGCCTTTTTGTGATGGCAGGAGAGGATCTGGATTTCCCTGGGTAACCATACCCACTACTCCTCAGTGCTTTTGATGTTCTGGCCCCAGCAGCATCCCCCCTCCACCTCTTCCCCTGATTGCTTCATCTGGCAAATCCCCATAGTTCTTTAAGTTTCAAATCAAACAGAATGTCCTTAATCAAGTCTTCCTAGCCTCTCTCAGGTCCTCTCTTTTGTGCTCTCTACATCCTTCCATCATCACAACTACTTCAAGTACATGAGCTCCTTGTGGGCAATGGCCATGGGGTCTCATGTTTGAATCCCTGGTATCTAATTTGATTCCTGACAGAGTATGTGATCATAATTTCCTAAATAAACAATGAGGCAAGAGTTGGATCTTGGATGCAATGTAACAGATACAACTACTCTTTTTCCCTCCTGAAAAATACTCTCTATTTAGAAAGCAGACACAACTCTACAATATTTTTTAGTTTAATCTTCTGAGTTTTAAATTTGTTTGATTTTTTAAAAATATTTTATTTATTATTTCCAGAGAGAGGAAGGGAGAGAGGCAGAGAGAGAGAGAAACATCAAGGTATGATTGCCTTTCACTTGCCTCCAGCCACAGACCTGGCTGGAGATCTGGCTTGCAACCTGGTCATGTGCACTGGCTGGGGAATCGAACCAGCAACCTTCAGGTTTACAGGCCAACGCCTTATCCATTGTGCTAACAGCCAGGGTGTTTGTTTGATTTTTTAAAACTATTGCCAGAGGGCATACTTGAAGATTTTTCTCCATACATCTTACTGAGGAGGGGGTAGAATGATCACAAAGTCCTTTTTATAGAGAGAAGGCATGTGGCTGGGATCAATGTGGCTAATCCAAAGAAGACTAGAGTTGTCTCTGTAAAAGCCTAACAATCATCCAAAAAAGAGAACTCTTACAAATTTATCCACCCACTCAGCAAAAGCACAAGTCGGATAACAACTATCAGCACCTTCTAACCACAAAACTGTATCATAAACTCCCAGCTGCCAAGCATCATTTTAGATAATGCTCTTATTTCTGACTTTTCTGAAGCTTTTACACATGTCTCAATTTTGGTGCTAAAAAGTAATGCACATCTTAGCCCTGGCTGGTGTGGCTCACTGGATTGAGCACTGGCCTGCAAACCCAAGGGTCACTGGTTCAATTCCCAGTCAGGGCACATACCCAGGTTGCAAGCCAGGTCCCCAGCTGGAAGCAGGTAAAAGGCAACCATACATTGATGTTTCTCTCCCTTTCTTCCACCCCCCTTCCCCTCTCTCTAAAAATAATGAATAACATCTTTTTTTTTTTTTTTTTTTTTTAAGTAATGTACATCTTAAGTCTATATCTGAACAAAAACCTCTACTGACCTCAAAGTCCAAGGGGGACAATCCCTGGGAAGTGGGCTAGACAGGAAGCAGAGCTACCTCTCACTTCCACAAGTTGTAATAGCCTTCCAGATCGTGTCTGTGGTCAATGGCTGGCCAGAGCTGGCCAGCCTCCAACAGGCTTGTTTAGACTACTTGATGAGTTGACACAGCAGCGACTCTTTCCAGGGCTATTAGTGTCTGAACATTAACAAGCAACAGTGTTCGGCGAGACTATTAAAGAGAAAAGGCATTTTAATCTTTGTTTTGGAAGTGAGCCTTCCAAACAAACCCGTGGTAAGCGAACTCTTCCGAGCAAGTGGCTGAGTCATCGCAGCTATCCTCTGTTCCTGGTCAGAAGGACTGCGTGGAATGGAGGGGATACCCCCAGCTCACCACTCTTAGGGAGAGAAAATGCTAAATACACCATGTGATGAATTTTCAGCACTCCGTCAGCAATTCTATACTTTCAAATTCCAAGCAAATGGTTCACAAAGGAGTCCCTTACCTTTCCTAACTGCAAAATAAACAAACCTCCAGAAGACAGGGTTTCTCACCTTACAAGGCAACCCTTGCAATTTAGAGACTGCTAGGATGCCATTTAGAATTATGATTCTGGGAAATACTGTGGTTTCCAGGTGTGACACCCTGTCAGGTACAGTGTCAACTAAAAGTGTAGAGATGATGGCAAGAATGTGATGCATGAAGCTGTATCTGTCTCCAAGGGTAAGCATTTTAAGCCAAAACAAAAGCAAATGGTTCACATGCAAAGAAGTGTGTGCTAATCGGTTCCTCTTTTCTTGTTCTTTTGTCAACAAACATAAAAGCAGACAGTTGTGAAACCTAGAATTTGAAAGGATCTTAGAGGTCTTCTGATCTAAGACCAGTGTGTTTTGCATATTATTGAGTTAAAGTGGTCACATCATGGGGACCTCAATCATGGTTTTCATCATATAGTAACAAGCATTCAAGTTTCCCCATTGGAGATTTATAAAACTGGGTTGAGAAAAGTTGAATCTTGTGGCATCCATGAGTATGAATCAAGAACAGTTGGTAGGCTCTGTGATGCATACTGTTTATAGAGTATGCATCAGTGTTTATTTTTCATTATTCTTATGCAGAGTTTGCAAACAGCAAGAAATTATTAACTGTTTCACAAAATCTGTTTTCGGCCAGCCATTCAGTTAACTGAGTTCATCATCAATTTGATTTATATAGTGGGAGCTGAAATAAAAACAATGACTTTAAACTACAGTTAAATGTCATCTGTAGTTTAAACTGACTATTAAATATCATCCATATTTAATAAGTGTTTTAAAATGGGAGTGAGTGGGAAATAAATTAAACCATTACACAATATTCAAGCTAAAGAGGAGGAGAAATCAGACCTATCTATCCTTCCAACCTCCCCTGCCATCACAGTGGAAAATATGAACACTGGATTGTGAGAGCCCACTCAGATAGTAATTTTATTGTAATTTCTGATCTTGAAGAAGAGAAGGAAGAAATGCATCCTCAGTTTTACTAGTAAGCCTGTTGCAAATATTTCTATTTTGACAACATTAGGAATGATAGCAGAGAGAACCAGTGCCCATTTTCCTGTTTTTAAGATAAAGAAGTATATATACTGATGGTGACCTTAAGTGATCATAGAAAGTAACTGCAGATCCCTTTGGCTTCATTTACCTGTTTCTTTCATGTACGCATATTCTGGAACGTTGGTGATCTCAACTATTAGTATATTTTCTCTGTCTTATACCTAATTTGGAAGTGGAATTTTAAGCAACCAGTCTCCTATTCAAGTCATGTTTTATCACTGTGGTAGGCTGACTGATGCACCCCACCTCCACAGATACCCAGGTCCCCATTCCTAGAAACTGTGAAAGTTAGTTACCTTGTGTGATAAAAGTGACTTTGTAAATCTAAGTTAAGTTTCTTAAAATGGGAAAGTTATCCTGGATTATCCTGGTGGGCTCTAAATGCACTCACAAGTATACTTATAAGAGGGAGATTGACTACAGAGACAGAAGAAAAAGGCAGTGTGAACTCTGAAACAAGACACTACATTGTTGGCTTTGAAGATGAAGGAAGAGGTCATGAGCCAAAGAAAGCAAAGAGTGCAACTCTAGAAGCTGGAAAAAGCAAGGGAACAGATTCTTCCTTAGCTTCCAAAGGGCATGCAGTCGGCTGACTGACACTTTGGTTTCAACCCAGTAAAACCCATTTGGACTTCCAGCCTCCAGATGTGTAAGAGAATAAATTTCAGTTGTTTCAAGGCACCAAGTTTGTGGTAATTTGTTACAGCAGCCACAGTAAATGAATACAATCACCTTTGCTTTAACTAGCTTTGTAAAGCAAACATAAAATTGATTTTTTTTTCCTTGGGTGTGTACTTGATGTATCTGGGAAACCTGGGCCGCATAGAAGTTGTTTCCCAACACAGCACATTTAAGCTGAGACACACACTCTCTCTCCCTTTAAAATCAGCAGTATTTGGAAGGACACTTTTTTTATCAATTATCTTTTGGCCTGCAATCTATAGTTTGCATAACACAAATCAAATTGTATCTATTTCTAAAATTAGCACTTTTTATCATGATTTTTAACGCTTTATGATTTTTTAATTTTTTAAAAGGATTTTATTTATTATTTCCAGAGAAAGGGGAAGAGAGAGAAACATCAATGTATGGTTGCCTTTCACCTGTTTGCAACCTGGTTATGTGCCCTGGCTTAACCCTTTATTTTATTACCAATATTTAAATGTTTTCAGTTTGGGATCATTGTTCTTTTTAAATGTTTTCTTTCCAAAATAAGGGATTTTTTCCCTTTGAGAAATTAAATGAAGTGATGGTGATAGTCCATGTTGAAATATTTGTCCTTTAAACTAGTTTTTTAAAATCTTTAAGGTTGGTTACATTCTAAACATCTGAAAACGCTCTCCCTTCTGGCACACTAATATGTAGCTAAGACATCTTTATGAAAACACTTTCTCCCCTCAGCCATTCCTATCCAACTTCCAGATTGTGAAACACAGAAGCAGAGGTAACAGAGGACATCCTCCTCACCCCATAATTTTATTTTGCTTTACTTATTTATTTTACATTCCATATAATTTTGTTTTCATTTCAGGTATACAGCATAGTGGTTAGACAATCATAAACTTTACAAATTGATTCCCCTGATATGTCAAGTACCTAATTGGCACCATACATAGTTATTACAACATTATTGACTATGTTCCCTATGCTTTAATTTATATTCCTGTGGCAGCTTTGAAAATACCAACTTTTTAAAAATATTTTTTATAGCCTTGGCTGGTGGCACAGTGGATAAGATGCCGGCCTGCGAACCCAAAGGTCACTCATTCAATTGCCAGCCAGCGCACATAACCAGGTTGCAAGCAAGGTCTCCAGCCAGGTTCGTAGCTGGGGGCAGGTGAAAGGCAACCACACATTGATGTATCTCTCCCTCACTGCTTCCCTCCCTTCTTTTCTCTCTAAAAATATTAAATAAAAATCTTTAAAAATTTTTTTAATTAAAATTTTTTTAAATTGATTATGCTATTATAGTTATCCCAATCCTCCCCACCCACATTTCCCCCTTCCACTCGGTACTCCAATTCCCTTCAGCAACACCCCCTCCTAGGTCATGTACATGGGTCATGCATGTAACTTCTTTGTCTACTCCGTTCCCTGTGTTGTCCTTAACATCCCTCTATTTTGTACTTACCAATTTGTACTTCTTAATCTCTGTACCTTTTCCCCCATCCTCCTCCTTCCGCCTCCCAACTGATAATCCTCCAAATAATCTCCATACCAATGATTCTGTTTCTGTTCTATTTGTTTGCTTAGTTTGTTTCTCTAGATTCTGTTGTTGATAATTGTGAATGGATTGCCATTTTAATGATCATAGTTTTGATGTTCTTTTTCTTATGTAATCCCCTTTAACATTTTTTATATGTTGGTGATGATGAACTCCTTTAGTTTCATCTTGTCTGGGAAGCACTTTATCTGCTCTTTCATTCTAAATGATAACTTTGCTGAGTAGAGTAATCTTGGCCTTTGCTTTTCATCACTTTGAATACTTCTTGCCAGCTTGTTCTTGTCTGAAGTTTCTTTCTGAGAAACCTGCTGACAGTCTTATGGGAGCGCTTTGGTAGGTAACTCTCTTCTTTTCTCTTGCTGCTTTTAGTATTCTCTCTTTATTTTTAACCTTTGGAATTTTAATTATGATACATCTTGGTATTGTCCTGTTTGAGCCCATCTAGTTTGGGGCTCTCTGTGCTTCCTGGACTTATTTGCCTATTGCTTTTTCCAAATTAGGGAAATTTTCTTTCATTATTTTTTCAAATAAGTTTTTAATATCTTCCACTTCCTTTCCTCCGTCTGGCACCCCTATGATTTGGATGTTGGTTCATTTGAAGATGTTCCAGAAGCTCCTTAGCCTACCCTAATGATTTTTTAGTTCTTTTTTTCTTCTTGCTGTTCTGATGGAATGAATTTTCCTCTTTATGTTCAAATCACTTTTTTGATCCTTGGCTTCATTGTGGGCTCCCTGTAGGTTTTTCTTTATTTTACTTAATTTAACCTTCATTTGTGCCTGGATCTTTTTTTATGCTGTTGAAGTACCCAGTGAGATCCTTGATCACCCTGATAACTGGTGTTTTGAACTCTGCATCTGGTAAGTTGCTTATCTCCTTTTTGTTTAGTTCTTCTTCTGGAGTTTTGTTCTGTTCTTTCATTTGGGCCATGTTGCTTTGTCTCCTCCTTTTGGCAGCTCCTTGTGTTTGTTTCTGTGTATTAGTTAGAGCTTTTTTTGACTCCCTGTATTAGTAGATTGGCCTATTGTAGAAAAGAGCACCTGTAAGTTGTATGGGACAGAGCTTTCACCAGGTCCCATAATGAAAGTAATCACCATGGCTGGGCAACCTGTGTCACCACTCTGGCTCTATGTGGGGAAGGGCCCAGAGAGGGGACAATGCCACTGCCTGGCCTCTGGAGATTTGCCCAGGAGGAAGCTGTCTCCAAGCTCTTACCATGATACCAGTCACTTCAATTTCTCCCTGTATACTACTGTTGCCCTGGTGATGAATCCCAGAGGGAATAAGCCTGCATGAGTTCGAAGTTCATTGCAAGCCTTTACGAGGAATCTCCTGAGAATACCAGTTTCCCCCTCTGCCCTAACCCCCATGCATTGTTGTAGCCAGAAGTTATGGGGATTTAGCTTTCTGACTCTGGAACCCTTGGCTATATGGTTTGGTCTGGGGCTGAGATTCCTCACTCCTGAGGTATCCCTCCCAATTTTTATGCCCCACATGTGAATGTGGGACTGCCCACTCCATGTCTTCATGCTTCTCTGCACTACTCCATGTCTCCATTCTTCTCCAGCTCTCCGCCCATCTCCATATCTCTGCCCCTCCTACCTGCCTAGATGAATGTGGTTTCTTTAAATCCTTGGTTGTTGAACTCCCATACAGCTTGAGTTTCTAATGATTCTGGGTGATACTTGTTTTGTTTGTTTGTTTTTTTGAAATATCTTTTTTTTTAAATTTGAATACCATTTTGATCACTCATGATCCAAGAACATTCAAATAATAAACCAAAATAAAACAGATGTTAAAGATTGGTCTTCAAACATTATAGCCAATGATGCCATGCTTGCCTATGATCTCACCGATGTAAAACCACATCCACACCTCAGTGGCCACCAAACCATTCAGCAGAGCTTCCTTAACTGTGAGTTGTTTGAAGCTACCAGTTCGAGCACTATTGACTATTTTTTTTTCAAGCTCTGAATAGCTGTTGGGATCTCAGCAGGGGTTGGAGGAATCAGCTCAACCTTGGCATAGTGCCAAAACGTGGCCAATCGAAGTTTGGAGTAAGTCACAGTAGCATTTACCAGTGCTAGGGCCTTCTCAGCTAGGTTACAGAGAAATTGAGCCATGGCTACAGAATGGAAATTCTACAGCGCCACCAGCCAGCCGAAAGTCAGACCCACGGAAGGGCCTGATACTTGTTTCATATCAAATAAAGTCTAATTGTAATTTCTGCTGTAGTTGTGAGAGGAGGCCAGGTGTGTTTACCTATGACTTCTTCTTGACCTGAAGCCCTAATTTTAGGAGGAAAAAAATCTGATGTTACAAATGGGCAATGGATTTGTTGTTTAATCTTATTAGCAGAAGAGAGACCATGTCTCCTGATCACCATTCCCACTTGTTCATGAGCATTTTTTTCCCATCCTATTCTTTAGCTGAACTTAGTTAACTTCAGAGAGTACTTAGATTATAAGTAATTTTTTGAATCCCTAGCTTTTAGCAGAGAAATTTAGAGATAATATTTTAAAGTCTCCCAATTTCCAGATAAGAGCACTGAGCCAGGGAAATTGCTCAACTTCACACAGGTAATCAATGGTAAAAGTAAGCATGGGTCACAGGCATTCCATTTTCCTACTTGTGATAACTCCTCATGGTCATTTCTTTTACTCATTCCACTTTTTTCCTATCATCTGAGGCAACCATCAATGCTTTTTTTACCCTACAATTTTCTGTTAAGTTACCCCAGCCACCTATCAGGAAAGCTTCAACCCCTGAACCCCATCCTTTCTACCATAAGTTAGTCAATGAGTAGAGAGAGTTCATTATTTCAGACCTATCTTTCTTCTGAATAGAAATATGATCTTGAATACCTCTGAGGTTTCTCCACCAGGATTCAGTGGTAGAGATAGATTTTTCCTACCACTCATGGGAACTGTGGCATGAATGGTTGTTTAGAACTCTTAAAATCAAGTTCCCAAGATCCCTCCAATGGTCTATGGGCCCTCTGTGCACAGTGACTTGCAAAGGCCATCACAACAGCCTCATTTTCTCACAACTAACCACTACATATGTATTATTCCTCTGTGAAGCCCACTGTTCAAGACTGAGTACCATTCATGGTTCTAAAGTATATTGTCACTACTTACCAGAGTTTTACCATATATGATCTCATTAATTCATCCAATGTATATCAATTAGTAACATACTAATAAATGTGCTAGCTAAAGCTAATAAAGAGATAAGATTAAATGAAGTAGATGTGGTCCCTGCCCTCATGAAGCTTATATTCTTACCTTTTTATCTGGGATAAAATTTAAATTCCTCATCATCAATCTTTAGCCAACCTCCAATGTAATGAATATATTCTTCCTTTCTAACTAAGGATATACTAACTTTAAATAGAGGCAGGTGAAAGGCAACCATATATTGATGTTTTTCTCCCTTTCTGCCTCTTTCCCTTCCCCTCTCTCTAAAAATAATAAAATCTTTTAATAAATAAATAAATTGGTAAAGGAAGTCATGCTCTCTATACATGAAGAATTGCAATAACAGAAACAGTTGCAGAATTTGTAGACTTGGAATCTCATATATACAGAGAGAGTACTATCTTTTACCTTCCTTATTGAATTTATAATTATTTTCTTAGTCTCTCTTACCCAAAGCTATTTGGTACTTATTCATCGTTACAATGGGATAACACATAGGAATATCTCAAACAAAATTTGGGCACCATTGCCCTAGGTGGAAAGACAGAAGACAGGACATAATAATGCCTTGGTGAAATTGAGTTGCCACCGTGAACTTGGATTTTTGAAAGAAAGCTGATGTTTAACTGGTGGGCACTGGTTCTGCTCCACTTGTCGTTTATGGCTAGGCCGGTGCTTGCACTACACTTGCTATTATTCTGAGTTTCACTTTTGCCTCACAGGAAGCTCTTTCCAGGATAAAACTACTTGTTAGTGTGCTGGTTCTAGAGCAGTTAAAACAACCCTATCAAATCTAATGCTCCCTTTCTATAACAATCCCCAAGTAATACACCCTACTTGCCTAGAGTGTGGTTATGGTTATATATAGAAGAGAATTAAAGGAAATTAATTTCTGATAAAACTCATGCATTTCGATATGTAAACGCACAGGCAGCAATACACTGAAAGACGCAATAAAGTGGTTATATGTTTACATTTATTTATGATAAGGTTGATATTTAGAATGTCAGAAGCCACTTTTTATAAGAATGAAAAATAATAGAGAAAAAATACAAATGAATACAAGGATAAAAATTAGTGTTAGGATGCCCTGGCTGGTGGCACAGTAGATAAGGCACTGGTGTGAGCCCAAAGGTCACTGGTTTGATTCCCAGCCAGGGCACATAACCAGGTTGCAAGCCAGGTCTCCAGCCGGGTCTGTAGCTGGACGCAGGTGAATGGCAACCATACATTGATGTCTCTCTCGCTCTCTCCATTCCCTTCTCTCTAAAATAATAAATAAAATCTTTAAAAAATATTAGTGTTAGGATAAGTAATAATAGGCTATATTTATTTGCATATCAAAATAAAAAGAGAAAATTAATCTTAATTTTAGTAGGAGAAAAACCTCAAGAAGAAAGTAGAAAGAATGAAGTTCAATATTTTTACAAATGAGCTGGACTTTTTACAAGGACAATACCAAAGTAATTTCCAATGTTATGACAAAATATCAAAGAAAATTCTGACTCCAATCTTTCCAGACATGCACTCAGTCTCTTATATTTAGGAGTCCTGGAAGGCTGTATTTTTGGATATTTTAAAAGTCTTTGAATGCTGTATTTTTTGATAGATGACAAAGAGTAGGAGGCAAGTTAAGAAAAGGAACTGTAGCTTAAGAGACTGTAGACAAATTGTATGGTATACCTCTGGAGACAGTATCAGAGTAAAACTTAAAAACAGCAAACAACCCCAAAATCACCAAATAATTTTAAAATGGAATTTTTACAGCATAGATTTTTTATAATTTTGTCTTAAAATCTTTGACTATAAAATATTGTACACCAACCTTTTTAAATGGACCTCAACCCAATCTCCTGACAGGACCTTTAGGAACAGAGCCTCCAGTGCAGTGGCTCTGGCACCAGGTTGAAATTTAGGATCCTGTCTCAAGGAGATCTGAAGAAGCAGACGGGGCAATAGGCTGGAAATTTCAGAACAGCGTCAAAAGAAGTGTCCTGGTGCTATAATTTGAATGGATAAATGTGCTGTGGGATAATTTAGACAACTAAGGGCCATGGTCTCCAGTGTCAAATAGGAGAGACAGAAAATGGGAGTTTGTGAGTAATGTGGTGGGACAGTCTACTCCTGGCCCCTCGAGTCCCAATGAAAGAGAACCTAATTAAACTGCTAAAGTAGCTCTTGGGTTGATCCGCAAAGCAGGGTCAGGCTGGGCTCAGCTTTGAAGGACTGGATAAAGCAGAAGGAAGGGAAACTAGCTAGGTGGGTGGTAGACTTGAGGTGAGGTAGGCAGCACCATTTTTTAAGTATAAAATTGAATTAAATGATGTATTTTGACCTATAATGTACTATGAGGTGCTTGAGTTATGGTTAGTTTTAACTATACAACTAAATCACAAAAATTTACTAAAAAGGCTTAATTCTTAGTGCCCCAACCAGAGGGCAAGCAGGCCAAAATTTCCAGGTTTATTTTCAGTAACTAAAATGTTGGGGAAAGGTCTAAAGTATTCCAGATGGAATGTAACTTGAAGTGGGAAGCAGGAAGGAGGGAAAAGTGTGCACCATTTCTCACCTTGACTTTACATCTGTTATTACTTTCTTATTTCCCTGAAATACTAGGCTTGTCTCCACAAAAAACAATCCTTCTTCATATACACTAGCTCCTCCCACCTTCTCTCCTATAACAAAAATGAAGGCAATAATATAAATGTGAGGCTCTTTTGTTTCTAAACCTATCAATAGAATTGCTTTTATTTGAAATCAGTTCTCTTAAATTTCAATATTGTCTTATCTTCAACAAAGTAATGACAACTTCTGTAAAAACATCCATCACATACCACTTAATGAAAGGAGTGTGCTGACAGGACATTTCACTATAAACAAAAATCTCGGCATAACATTTTTTATGTTATTGAAGTCTGAAAATTTTTTAGCCACACAATTTGGTATTATGGATTCTTGGTTCACATTACTCCTGAGCAGGGTCCAGCAGGTACCACAGATTGTCTATAAAATCAGGCAGAAGTAGTTATTTCAACCTAATATTTTGGATAGATTAAAACAAATAGTTAAAGAAAATGGTTTAGAAAATAGAGAGCATTGAAATAAATACTTTCTTAAATATAGATAAAATTTAAGCTAAGATACCTGTCTCAGGTTCTGGTAAGCCAAGCTGGTTCAAGAAGAATATCCTAACATGTTTGTTGGTCCATTTCTGAACAGCTTTAGAAGCAGAAAATTTAAATTCTGGGGTGTTGACAAAGCAAAGATGAAATTTCTCACAGTTGTGGTGATCCCCTTCCTGATGATCAGAAAGCTGTGGACAAGGATCTGAGACAAGAAGCTGTGAACCTGATAAAAGAAGTGCTAAGGGCAGGTTCCCTGATGCCAACATTGTTACCAGCTACAAATATCAGTGTTCACTGTTTACCAAGTCCTATTTTCAGATAAGTTTCAAGTTAGGTTACCCTACAACCCTACAAGAAAAGCCTTAATAGGAAACATGATTAGGTCCTGGCCAGTAGTTTAGTTGATTGGAGTGTCATCCTATACACCAAAAAATGTTGTGGGCTTGATCCCAGTCTCTCTCTCTCTCTCTCTCTCTCTCTCTCTCTCTCTCTCTCTCTCTCTCTCTCTCTCTCTCTCTCTCTCTCTCTCTCTCAACAATGAGCATATCCTTGGGTGAGAATAAAAAAAAAAAAAGAAACATGATTTGAAAGGTAGTAAAAAGATCCTAACCAAGATGAATAAATCAACCCATTACAGCTAATTTGCAAGTAGATTGTATTCTTTTCCTGTTACTTAGAACCCCCTCTTCACACCCTCCCAAGGCCCAGCCAAAGTATGTCATCCTACCCAGATCTTGACCCTCACTGAAGCCCCTTATGGTGATAATAGTCTCAATTGCCTGATCCAACTTTCCTGGGTTTTTTTCTTTCTTACTGCTTACTATTGTTTCCATGTTCATCTTTTCTCCTCCTGTATCCCAAGTTTCATGTGGTAAGCATCTTTTGCAATTGGTAACTAGAAATTAGTCACTATTTTTGCCAAAGTGAGTTTACTATTTAACAAAGCACTTTCTCTTATGTGCTCCTTTAATCTTCATGATAATTCAGGGAGGATGAGACTAATATTATTCTCATTTTATAGATAGAAAAAATTCACAGAGGTCAAATTATTTGCCTGATATTAGATCCTCAGAAAAAGGCGGGGGCTAAAACTAAGCTCTGCCCTTCTGGATTCTAAATCCTTGGCAATTTCTCCTCTACAGTGGACCTCCTTCTAATAGGTTATTCCATAGTACCTGGAATTATCTTTTATTTCAACGAGGTTGTATAAGGAGGGACATGTTTATGGCTGCTGCGTTACAGGATGGAATTTAGTCTATGAAAATTCAGGTGTTTTAAAGGTTCATGTTTGTAAGAGCTTGAAATGCATTGATACTGTGGGAAAAGATTGAAATTAGCCCTTTTTTCCCCATAATTAGCTACATAGTTAGCTACATAGAGCCACATAGTTTTTTAATTATTATTATTTTTTAAGATTTTATTTATTATTTCCAGATAGAGAAGAAGAGAGAGGAGCAGAGAGGGAGAAAAACATCAATGTATGGTTTGCCTTTCACCTGCCTCCAGCTACGGACCTGGCTGGAGACCTGGCCTGCAACCTGGTTATGTACCCTGGCTGGGAATCGAACCAGCCACCTTTGGGTTCTCAGGTCACCGCCTTATCTGCTGTGCTACCAGCCAGGTGAGCCACCTAGTTTTATACATATATGTACATGTATCTTTGTGTGTGTGTATGCATGTATAATGTTGAGTGACTTGAACTGGTGTAAGCTCCTTTGACTTGCCCAGGTTTGAGAGACAAAACTATTTAATCCTGTTTCTTTTCTCTCTTTGTTTTTTTAAAATATGGCAATGTTGTTATAAATGTTTTTTACTCTGTCAATTAGATGAATCCAGAAAGAAAATATTAGTAATCTGGGGACTCATTATACATGTGCATGTGTGCTTATTGTTTATAACCCATTAGAAAGTAACCCACCCAAAAATAGGGACTTCGTATGTCTTGTTCACTGCTACAATGCTAGTGGTTGAAAAAGTGTGTAGCACACAGTAGATACTGAATGCGTATTTGCAGAATAAATGAAGGAATAAATGTAGATGCATTTTCTTATAATTATTTTCATAACTTCATTTCTCAAGTAGTTTTAAAACCATTCACACTGAGGAGTTAGATTTTTTTTTTTTTTTTGTCATGTAGATTTGTGAAGAATAAGACATTATTCTGAGAAGACATTTCCCTAATGTGTTACACAGACATTAGACTAGCAGGGTGTTGTGAAAAAAGAGAGGTCAGTGGACAAGCATGTCTGAGAAATGCCTCATGGCCAGACTCACCTCTTAGAGTCACCATGTACATTAGCATGTTCAAGGTTCTGAGTTCTGCAGTGATTAAGCTAGTTCAATTTTTTCCAAAAATGATGTGTTCCCCTCCTAAAAATACCAAGTATCTCTTATAATACTAAAAATAATGCTATTCTGAAGAACTATATGTGGGAAAGTACAGAAGTGAAAAATATTAGAACATGTAAGATTACCTAAAGGTGCAGTCCCATGTCAATGAATATGTTCTGGGGTAAAGATTAACTCATGAGACTGACACATCCCTTGAGAAATCTTCACTTTTAATAACTTTTTCCTGCTAACGTTAAAGTGGAAGTGATTAGTTGCTGCAAACTTCAATTTTCTACTAGTTCATAAAAGTAAAATTTAGCCAGAGAAATATATTTACACATACCCATTTCATCAACCTGTCTTGTATTTGTGTGTTTATGCTGTTAATGCTGGTACTGATGTGGTAGCCGAGCTACCTCTGTGCTCCGACTCTCTTCTTATTGGTTGTTTGTTCTTTGGTTCCCAAAGGAAGAAAATTATTTAAATAATTAAATATTGTATACTGTGATAACCATATTGTCCAGATATTAGTAACAGATGGTATTTCCTGTCCCAGACAAAACACTATATTTATAAAATATTTTCACTATAACGAGCCTGTAATTGATTTTACATAGAATAACCTAGTTTACCAGAACTTCTTGAAAGTCAAAGTGAGCCCTGCTGTTACACCAGGACAGTAAACATAAACCAGGACTGTCTAAGCAAATCAGGCATATGGCCGTGCTAATTACACAAGACTTATTTCGGATGACTCTCTTAGTGTAAGATGACTATTAAAGCTATCTTACTGCCCTGGCTGGTGGCACAGTGAATAAGGTGCCAGCCTGCAAACCCAAAGGTCGCTGGTTCAATTCCCAGCCAGGGCACATAACCAGGTTGCAAGCCAGGTCCTTAACTGGAGGCAGGTGAAAGGCAACCATACATTGAGGTCTCTCTCCCTCTCTGCCTCTCTCCCTTACCCTCTTTCTAAAAAATAATAATTAAAATATTTTTAAAAAGCTGTCTTACTTTTAAAAGTTTTATTGCATATATTTTATTATGATTAATATAGTCATTAAAAATTTATGATTATGGAATCATAAAAAAGGGTTGTAAGTGATAAATATCAGGATTACTCGGCATCAGAAAATGTAGAATCTTTTTAAAAAATATAACACTGTGCTTGAAAAAAATTTTAGGGCTCTGATTATAAACAAAGCTAAGAGTTGTTTGCATAAAATTTATATATTATGTATAACCTTTACAAAATGCTATGGATATGTCAACTATCCTGGAAGGACTGCATTAACATTTGCAACCCATCATCAAATTTTGCTTTGGTGGAAGGAGGAGTGTCCTCTTCCAAGAAAACACTTTAGCAAAACTCTGAAGCAGTAGGAACATGTTGATATTTTTCAAATAATTAAACAAGATTGCATGTTTTTTAGGATTAATTTTTTCTTTGGGGGAGGTCTTTCTGACATCTCTTTTATAAGATAATAGCAAAAATGATCCCCTCAATTTTATTGTATGAGTAGATGCTTTATCCTGCAGGTTTGTAAAAGAAACTGGAAGTGCTTAAGCTGAAGTCTTATGTATATGAAGTAAAATTGTAAGTATAGCCAAATGTATAGATACATGTTATATGTACATAGTTATCTACTCTACTTATGATGAATTTTCCAGGAGGATAGTTTGCCTCTTTCAGAAATAAATAATTAGGTTTTGGGGCTTTAGAAACAAAATAATCATGTCAAATATCCATCTATATTTTGATAGATAAATACGTAAGTAGATATGCATGTGTCCAGATTATGTAGCATATCCAGATGTAAGTATAGATGTAAATGATGCAAAATAGATATACAGAAACATAGACAGGGGAACAAATATAAATTATAGAGCTAAGTCTACCCAATTTTAACAAATGTATTTAAAGCACCTTAGTAACAGAAAATCATTACTTTGATCTTGACTTACTTTTTTGAAAATATATTTTAGCTCTTATATAAATGAAATCCAATGAGTGGTTAGGATTCACATTAAGATTATAGATTTTTTCTTCATATGTTAATTTGAGTTATGCTTTTAGAGAATAACTGGTTTGGAAGACTTCTCAATGGCTTCCCAACCTTTAGTATTCTTTGTGCAGATCTCCAAGTTTCATTCCCTTTAACTTTATGCGGATCTCTGTGTTAATTTTGTCTACTAAGAGATACCTTCCTGAACACTATGGCCAAGAGAGTGAGACACCCCCATTCTATCCCTCTCTAATATTCTGCTTTGTTTTATCCCTTTACATTTGTCATTTCTAATTCTTTCTTCTTTTCTTCTTTCCTCCCTTCCTTTCCCTTTCTCTTTCCTATCCTTTCTTTCTTTGATCCTTTCCTTTTCATTCTATTCTACCCTATTCTATTCTGTTCTGTTCTAATTTTCCAGCTCTCTTTGGTTCTAAAGAGCTGGAACTTCATTTACTTGTCATTGTATTTTCAGTGCCTAGAATATTGCCTGGCACAGAGTGTTTAAAATATCTTTGTTGCATTGGTAAATAAATGAGTAAGTTCATCCAATTTAACTCATAAGATAATGCTACATGAGAGTTGGTGATCTTCCACAGATTAAAAGAAACCATGTCCTTTGAGCTCTAACTATATTCCAGGTGCAGTGCTAGGAATGTCTGGGAACGTCATTCAACCGTCACATGTGAAGTAGAACTATTGTCATGTTTTCTTTAACTGAATTTACTTTGGACCCATATTTTGTTAGGCAGTAAACTTTAACTGAAACTATTTGAGACTTCATCCCCCTTTCTTTGGGGTTGTATTTCTAGGGTTGACGTGTTGACATGTGTGTGCTTGCACATGTGTGATTGGGGGGGCAGGTCCTAGTGTTATTGTCCACTTTCTTTGCTGGCATCTGACCAAGCATCCTTGCTTGTGCCTGGTCCTTGTCATTGGTTCATACAGGTCCCTTCAGGTGTGGCTCTCTCAACTAATTCCTGACAACCTGGGCACATAGCCAGCTGCCTGACAGGGCAGGCTGAGATATGGGAAACTCTACTTCCTTGCCTCCGTTAGGTACAGAAGGCAAGAGAGTACCATCTGAAAGGGGAAGGTAGTCACAGGTAGCACTTAAAGGAACAATAGGGAAAAAGGCAGAGGACAAGGTGTTATATCTAGATCCTTGGAAGTGTTCAAGAGGTCAAATGACAAAATGGCATCACGGGAACCAAATAAAATGAGAATTTTATGAAAGAGAACATTCAACAGTGTCAAACAAGAGAAACCAGTTGAAATGGTGGATTATGTCTAAGAAATGCTTAAACAATAACTTTTTTAAGGGGGTAAAAAAAAAAGTAGGCTATGATATGGAAAAACATGGGAAAAAAAAACATTTATTTGGACTTTTTTTAATTACTAAAACTTCTGTAATTTTTCAGTAGAAACCCAGAGAATGAATGCTGGTCAGAGGTGACATTTTCACTTTTCAATTGTAAGATTGTTTACTATAAGTGATGGCAACTGGCACTGTCACCTCACCCCCAATTTTATGGCACACTTCAAAAATATTTAGTATTTCATCCTTAATTTGTGCTGTTTCTTACATGGCAATGACCTTTTGTTATGGTCAATTGCTCATTTTCATTCTGCCCCCCTCCAAAGGTTTTGTAGAGTCGTTACACAGAACAGCTGCTTGGAACATGCATAGGCCAGTTTACATTAGGCTGTTTTTTCTTGAGAAAGTCATAGTTTAAACAAATGGTTGTGTCTATTTTAATCATTTTTGCCCTCTTTTGAAGTGTTTTTTCAAACATAAGTTTTTTTTTTAGAATAAAGTTTTGCATTATAAATTAGTCTGCTCTGTCATGTCCCTTTTAAACACAGCTGTTACTACAATGTAAACAGAGTTTTAAAAATGTAGATAAACAATTACAAGAGGAAGAGTTTCAAGTGTTTTTAACACATGGTAAGTTTTTGCTTACTTGAATTCTGTGGTTTGAAAGTTGAATTCGGAATACACTTTTCACAGATGTCAGGCTATTCAATACAGCTGTTTATGGATACCCTGAAAGGCATTTTTATTTCACAGTCAGCACAATTCTGACAGTATCATATTTTTGAAGTCATATCAGTAGTAAACCTGAGATGAATATGAAAATTATATAATGATATACTACACAATACATTTTGGGGGCATAAATGTGGAATAGAAAAATTATCTAGTGCGCTAAAGCTGAAATGTGAAAATATTTTGCATGACCAACTCAACAATGTGAAATATTTATCAAATTTTCATATCTTGAAAGAGGCTATAATTTTGATCCATATCTCAAGAAGAGTAATAAGGAAGTCTTGACATTTTTTTTTTAGTGGAATAATCTTATACCTATATTCTAAAATTTTGTGTCTACACTGCTCCCCTAAAAAGTGAAAAATTAAGCATTGTTTGAACGTAAAGGTATTGACTGATCTAAGTTTATTGTTTTAACCAAATTCAAACAAATGGACGTAGATACAGCATCAGTGTCATATTTCTCAAACACCAAACTAGGACTTCCAGGTTTATAAGTCACACAAGCATTTGGAACAGATTGTATTAGAATTAGAACATTTCAAGGATATTTTTGGAGGGTGGGTTAGGGGAATAATGTGACTATATTTTAAATCAAAACTTCCATCACTTATCTGGAGCTCTACTATCAAAATAGTCTAATAGATGTTTAAGGATATCACTGTTTAACTTATTATTCAGAACTCCCCAATTCATTGACTATCTATAAAATGATTCCTATTACTTGAGTGATAAATATTGGGACCACTTAATTTCAGACAATTTGAATAATGTTCTACCAAACACTGTCACAAGTAAAAGTAAAAGTAAATCCTATCTAAAGATGCAGTCTAGTTAGAAAATGCCATTCACTTAAATGTCTAAGAAAAACATACCCAATTTCAACCCATATTGTTCCCAAACCACTATGTTTGAGTTATGAATCTTAGGGAGGAAGCCATGTTACTAAACCTAATTACTCTGTGTTTGGCTTGGAAAAATAGTTAAATGATTATTTAGCTATATCACTCAACCCAACATGACCTCATTTTCAATAAAAACATGATTTGATCCAAAGCCTTCTGCAGTACTCCATAATTAGACACCTTATCCATCAGGCAGCAAGGAAACCTTGGTAAAGAGTAAAACAAGAATTTTCATGTGTTAAGTTATACAGCAGAGGGAGTCCCATGAATATAATACAAACATACTGATATTGCCAAAGAAAAGTCAATTAAAAATTATATGCACTCTAAGAGTTACAAAGCTCAAAATGTGTTGTGTAATTCAGGTCAAATAGTCTTGAGTATAGGTATTCATGAAAATTAGGCTTCATTTATTAGAGTTTTCATCTTTAAGAGCTTCTAAGAGTTTCCCTAAGTGAATTTTGGAAACGATCTAAAAAGCATAAACAACACTTTTTTTTTTTTTAATCAGAATGTTCTGAATATGTTTGCATGTATGAATATATATATTGTATACTTATAAGTTATAGCATGTTTGAAATCTTAATCTTTCTCCTAAAATTGATCACATATCTGATCCTTTAATGTTTTTTTTTTTTACCTCTAATGTACATAAATCTTGTTTCAAGGTCAATTGAATTGACTTTCTTAAATAAAAGAGAAGCTGGGTTTCTTGCAAAAAGTCAGCTCTTATTTTTATTCACTGTGATGACTGTCCCTTATACTTCCCTGAGTCATATAAATGAAGGCTGAGAACAAGATGATTTCCTTCTGTTGCTGCCAACTTTTTTCCCTTTACTTCTCTTTCTTGTCCAGCCTCACACTGTACAACTGACAGGGAGAATCTTGCCAAATACAAGTAATAGTAACTCCATAGACTTCAGTGATTATGGTCCCAAAACAGCTTTAAATATTGTTCGAAAATTTAAGATCAAGGAAAACTGTTAATATCTTCTGAAGCTCTTCATTTACTTATTTATATATTTAAAAACAAGCTAGCTCTTCTGGGGTTTATTTGCCTATTACTTCAGCCCATTGATAAAATTAGTATAATACATGCAGCCAATGTTATTTTATAAATATAATATGAAAGGGGCCACACATCAGCCATTTCTTTACTAATTAAGTAAAGAGAACTAGTAAGATGCTTGCAAATTTTAGGCAAGGCATTAAATTGCTGCTGAATTATGTAGACTATGCTGAGTTGATAGTTACTATTCTACTGGAGAAGCTCTTACTGGTGGACTTGTCTCTTTCTTTTAAACATTCTAATGTGACACTGGAAGAGATTCTTCTGAGGTCAGACATTGAAATGTAAAGTGGTGAGATGATTCAAGTAAGAATATTATGAAACTTTCACTCTTCTGTATTTTAACACAACAGAATCTTATGTTTATATAATCATTTCTACCAGATACTAAGGACACTTATGGGGAATGATAAAAAGAAAATGATTTCAATTACTCCCTTAATTACATTTTTAACTTATTTTTTATTAATTTCCTTTATTCAAAAAAAATGTATGGGCAGTACACAGTAGGTAGGAGTGATTTATTAAGTTCATTGCTATTTTCATAAAGAAAGCCCATGATGATTCAAGGAAAAAACAACTCTCTCGGGAATGCAATTGGTATTTTTTACCTCATCATTTCTCTGAATTTCTGAAGAGCTTTCCCTGTACCAGACCCTGCCCTAAATGCCCCCGCTGGGTCCTCCTTTTTCATTTAATTCAGAGCTTTGCCCAAGATCACTTAGTGACCTTCCTAGTCTTTCCTCTCATTCTTTTTTGCTCCTCAGTCAGTGCATTTCCTGAAGATTGATCAGATAATCCTCTCCCTTGGAGGGAAAATGTTGGGTTTTTACTGGAAGCTTGGTGGCACTGAAAAAAATTCCATGACAATGGTGACACTCCTGGTCAAAGAATGAAGTAATTCACACTCTCCCCTTAAATAAAACACAAATGTCCCAGGATACAACCTCAGTTTTCAAAGTTTTTCTACCTACTCCATACATCACATCATTTCCATTGGGCAGCCAGATATTTAAAACTATAATTTCTTATTAACAATTTTTTGTACTATTATTTACAGTTTTAAGTGACAGGGAAAAAAATCAATTCCAATCTTGCTTAAGCAATAACATATATGTACTGGTTCAGGTAATTGAACAAGCCTAGGAGTAGGTCTGGCTTCAAGTGTGACTTGATTTAGTGAATTATAGCATGTCATTGGGATCTTTGCATCTTAGTTTTACCTTTCCTCTGTTAGCTTCAGGCTTCAAGACACATATTCACAGGTACAAGTTGAGAGGAAAACTCAGTATTCCTTCCTGGTAGTTTTCACAGAAATCCCACAATTCATTTTTATTAGATCAATCTGAGGCAAGTACACATTGATAAGCCAATAACTGGTAATTAGGGAGAAGTAGTTTCACTGATTGACCAGGTCTAGATCAGAAGTTGCAGTCCTGGATTTGGAAATAGAGACCTTCTAATTACTTGGCCTGAGAGTAGATGAAAGGTGGCTTCCCAAGGAGAGTTCCAGTACTGTTTTCTGAAGGGGATTAGTTCTAAACAGTATTACCCCCAACTCTAGGTGAACACATAAAGTATCCCAACCTATTCTTAAGGCAGGCTTTCATCTGGCTCCAGGAAAGTGAGGCCATGTTTAAGAAACACAAAAATCAGGTTTTGTACTCTAGTTGCACACTATAATGTCTAATAGAATAGCAGTTGCTTTTTAAATATTTAAGCAATATTTCCATTCTAAGCCAGTTCCTTCTCTTGAATTTCCCATTTCTGTAAGTAAAACCATCATTCTCCCAATGTTCTAGCACAAACAATTCAGGACCAGCTCCAGAATGAGGACAGTAAGGAAGCTCACTTGCCTTAGATATAAAATTTAAAGAAATGTCAAAAAACTTAGTGCTACAAGCTAACAAATGCACCCCTCCCCTCCATATCCCAATCACCTGGAAACCTGTGAATGTTACCTTATATGGCAAAACTTTGCAAAAATGATTAAATTAAAGGTCAGGATGTAGGGGTAGTATGTATATGGCATTACCTGGGTGGGTCCTAAATGCAGCCACAGATGTCCTTACAAAAGGCAAACAGTGGGAGATTTTGCACAAGCAGAAGAAGAGAAGGTAGTGTGATTATCCTGTAAAGACAAAAGTGATGGAGCCACAAACCAAGGAATGCTGGTAGCAACTAGAAGCTGGAAGAGGCAAGAAATAGATTCTTCTTTAGAGCCTCAAGAGAGAGTGTGAACCTTCAGACAACTTGATTTCAGACTTCTGGCATCCAGAACTATGAGAGGATAAATTTTTGTTGTTTTAGCCTGCTAAGTTTATAGTAATTTGTTACAATTACAGGAAATTAATACACTTGGTAATCAAGATAAATATTTTAATGTAACATTTATTTTCAACTGCTCATGATTTCTCTCTGTCATGCTTTCAACAAAGAGTAATCTGCTTTGCCTATCTCTTCTCTCTCTTGTGTTCCTATCCATTCTCATTATAGATAGGTTTTTACTTAAACATATACTGGGCCATGTTCTTTCATTGTTGAGAAATCTTCAATGGACTCTCAACGTTCTTGGAAACCTGGTTACCAGCTTTCTAAATTCATCTATCACTTTTCTTTTTCACATAGACTTAGTTATCCAAATATACTCACCTATTTTCTAGCCAGGTATCTTTATTCATGCACTTTCCTTGCATTTCTCATCTGTTTATATTTTATAGAAAGATTGTAGTGTACACCTTAAAATTAAGGTCCAATGTAATGTGATGTCTTGACATTTGGAAAATTCAGAAGGACCTCACATGACCTACCTGCAAATTCCCCTTCCCACCCTGCAGAAAGGGTCCTCTAGTCAAACAACCCTTCTAAATCATATGACTAATGAACTGCTATTTCATCTGTCTAGTGTTCAGCCATCCCCATGTCCCTCCCTCCCCAATGGAGTGAATAGAAGGTGATTAAACACAGATTCATTTCCATGTCCCAATGTACCCTTTACTATCTTTATGACTTCAAGAAAATAAAAAGTCAGAAGAATCATTTTAAAATTTAACAAATTATGAGCACCATCACCTCATTTTAAACTTTTTAAAAAGTGGCTGCAATAGGACTGCTTCAAAGTTCAAAGCACAGGGACTTTATGTGGGTGACAATATGATAAAATGGTCAAGAGTTCAAGCCCTGCTGTCAGTTTGCCAGGGTTCAAATTGTGGGTCTACCACTTACTAACTGTGTGACCTTGGTCAGATTTGTTAATCTTTCTATGCTTTGGTTTCCTCAATAATTGGCCCAATGATAGTATATATTACAGTGTTGTATTATCCATATAAATGATATAATCCATGTAAAATCACTTACATAGCCCCTAGCACATACATGCTGAGTAAATATTAGCTTTTATTATTATTCATATGAGCCAGAGCAATGGATATACACATATTTGCTCTGCTCCTGAAATTGGATTTAGCTTCAGACAGTGAAGTCTCAAAATGCTCCTGAAGTCCTCGATTCCAGTTTTATGCCTACATTTACACATATTGTCTTACTTAGAATAAAAATGACTTTTCTAAGAATTTTACTGCACAGACTTCAGGGTTTAGGACACCCAGTGTAGAGTGCCAACGGTTTTTGTTTTTGTTTTTGTTTTGCACTTTTTGGTGTTCCTAGAAGAGGCTACCCCTCAAGTTCATCCTAAATATTACCCAGACCATCATTCCAGACTCTTAACGGGCTTCCTGCTTAACACCTTGCAGCTGCATTTGGGAGGAGTGTGCAGGGGCGGGAGTGGTTGGGACAGTGTACTTTCACTCAGCAAATGTCTTTCTCCACACAGGGAGAAGAACAGAGACATCTTTACATGCTCATCAGATTTTGTTTGTTTTGTATTTTGCCAAGTGCCAGATACTCTAGGTAAATGAGATTATACGCCATGTTACGTGAAGTCATTTCAAATTAAACAGCTTTGATTCTCAGTTCTCAGATTGCATCCCAGACTGCAGTCTGGAGATACATGTTTTTGTTTCCTTTTAGTCTCTGGGTATGGTTTCATAAATATTGATTTTTAATTAATCTCTTTGCTAGATTCCATTACTGTCCACAGCAGCACTGGGGTTTACAACAGCCTCAGACTTCATCTCACTTTATAGCCTAGGATGAATAAAATTCAAGACACTAGCCCTGACTGGTAGCACAGTGGATAAGGCTCCAGCCTATGAACCCAAAGGTTACAGGTTCAATTCCCAGTCAGGGCAACATAACTAAGTTGCAAGCCTTGTCTCCAGCCATGTCTGTGGCTGGAGGCAGGTGAAAAGCAACCCATACATTGATGTCTCTCTCCCTCTCTGCCTCTCTCTCTTCCCCTCTTTCTAAAAATAATAAAATAAAATCTTAAAAAAAAAATTCAAGACAGTACAAAGATGGCTCATATCTTCCATTTATAACAGAGGAGGAGAGATTGCCTGAGAGCTTCAATATCTGAGGTTCAAAGGTTACTGATTTGTTTAGTGAAGAAAGGAGAAGGCATTTTGGTTCTTTTGTACTTAATATTTCCACTTTGGAAACCCTCCATAGCACTACTTTTGCCTTCATCCCTTTACTTTCACCTATAAAAAAGAGAAAGTCCTAAAATAGCAGACATGGATGTCGGTGATCGAGGCATTGTGTTGTAGGTGGTGGGTAACTGCTAGGGCTAGAGAGAGGCAGAAAGGGAAGAAGAGTAGTGTCAGGAATAAGGAAAATACAATGGTGACCCCTGTTTCATTCCTATTTGTCTTCAGTGTAATCTTAACCCCTGCCTAGGGATTGCTAGGTATTTGGTGAATTAATGTTTATATTTATTGCAGTTTCTTTAATTCAGCTGTGGAACATCATGAATAAGAAAATATGGATAATGTTCCTACTTTCTCAACAGCTGAGAATATATCTCTCAGGCCTACTTCATTTGGAGAGAGAGGGAAGGGGAGAGGTCAAAATTCCACTCATAGCAACCTGACACCCAAGCAAACAGAAACAAACGCAACATCAAGTGCAGTAAGTTAGAGCTACTGCACCAGCTGGTACCACTCACTCTGCACAATGCGATACTGTCTACCTTTTGGGGCTTCATGAGAGACTTCTCACACAGTAATATCTGCATAACCCACCAGAAAGAGGGCTATTTCCAGGTAACTTCAAGAAACATAGAATACCAACCTGGGGCCTGGGCATCTCATGAGGCCAATGTTTTGGTGTCAAGCACAGCTCCTACCTGCTGTGTGTAACAATGTACCATGGATATTTGTTGATTTTGTCTGCCCAGCATCTAGCTCCTCTTCATCTGGTAAGAGCACCTCTATTTCCATTTGGAAGATTACCCAGCCACCATCACATGCCATATCACAGAACCAATACTTGACTAGCCAAGCAGTGGGAACAAGATGCACACTAGGACTCTCCCATATTTCCTCTTCAGAATCAGACCAGCAAGTGTAGTGACAAAGAAGAGAAAGGATCAGAGTTCATTCATCCTGACTCCAGCACCCTGACAGACTGTCCATTAACACCCATTACCTAAATACCCAGAGCCACTCTGGTGTCTGTCTAAAGTATGGGGTAGTAGATTTTCCCTTTGAGAACAACCTGAAACCCTTCTAATAAGTCCTTTATTGCTTAAATTAGCCTCTAGCGTGGGAAGTAAGCAAATGAAATAGTTATAGACTTTGAGAAGTCCTTTGCAAACAATGAATAAATTGATGAGATAGTACATCAGTGGGGAAGACAGTTTTAGCTGGCATGGCCAGGGAACTTCTCTGAGGGAGTTAATTAAAGTGGAAACTAAAGGAAAAGAATGGGTTTGATATATAAAGGGGTGGGGAAAACCACATTCTAGTTGGAAATAACAACATATTTTCAATCCTGAGGTTAGAAAAGGGGCTTGGTTCCTAGACTATAAGGAAGAGTAGAGGAATGGCAGGAAAGAGTGCTGAGGGAGGGAGACTGGACAGTGAAGGACCTTGTGGACTAAGGAACAGAATTTAGATTTTATTCTAAGAGATCTAATGTATATATATTAAGGGAATCTCTCCAGATGCTCTGTGGGGTTTAGAATGCTATAAGAAAGAGTTAGAATGTTATCCAGGGGAGAGAGGATTTTGGCTTAGCCTAAAAGAAATGTCAGTGAAAGTGGAGAAAAATTGGTGGCTTTCATATAATTTTGGAAGTAGCACCCAGAGAACTTGATGGTATGAGGTTTGAGGAAATGAGAAGACTCTAAATATAATCCTTAAATATTTGGTTTAAACATATGGATGGAGATGATACCCTTTATTGAAAGAGAGGACCCAGAGAGCAAGAATTACTGTATGTTGTATGTAGTGGTGGAAGATTAGTTTTGCACATATTAAATATTTGATATTCTTATTAGATATCCAAGTGTAGAGTTTTCACATAAGTTGACTATAACTATCTGGAGCTCAAGGAAGGGGGGCCAGGGCTGAAGATAAATATTTGAAAACTAGCCGCATAAAGATGGTATTCAAAGCCACAATCATAGATGCAATTCCTTAGGGAAGAAGGCTGAAGACCAAACATCAGAGAAGAAGGCTCTCAGACATCAGAGGTCAAGTAAACAAATGAGAGTTTAGTGAAGGAGACTAAGAAGTGACCAGTGAGGAAGAAAAATAACATAGGAGAGTGTGGTATGATCGAAGCTGAGAGTAGAGTGTTTCATGAAGGAGGAAATTCTCAACTGTATTCATTCCTTCTGCATGTTTGAACAATATGGATTCAGCAATATAGAAGCCACTGGTGACCATGACCAAAGCAGTTTCAATAGAGTGGTGGGAACAGAAGCTAGACTGGAATGCATTAAAGAGTGAAGGAATGGGAGGTGACTAAAGTGCTGACAGCATGTTTAGAGGCCTTTTGAGAAATTTTGCTATGAAAGAAAACAGAGAAATGGGGCAATGATTGAATAGGTGAATGGAGGGTTAGCAAAGAATAATGCTAACATATGAAAATGACTTAGTAGAGAGAAAGATTGGTAATGCATAGAAGCTGAAATATCTGGCAAAGAAATGTTCTTGAGAAGGGGAGAGGAGATGTCATCTGAGCACGAATGAAAGGACTTCTTACCTTTTTTAGGTGTAGAGATGATTCTTCTGTAAAAGCAGGCAATATGCTTCAACATCTAAGTGAGTCATTGGAAAGCTGGGAAATTCCTTTCCTCAGGAACTTATGAGACTCCAATACCTAAGACAGTGGAGTAGAAACAACGGGAAGTTTGAGGCAACAGGAGAAAGTGTTGAATGTTAAGTCAAAGAGTAAGAAAGCAAGTTACAGAGCAACTAAATCAGAACTTTGGGGCAATGATTTGGGTATTTGGGATATGAGTTTTAGGGCATGATTTTTAAAAGGTCCTTTTGGTGAGATTTTATCCAGCAACATGGCAGCATAAGTTCATGCAGAGAGATGGAAGAGGGTTGGGTTTAAGTAAAGTTGTTTTTGTTTTGTTTCCCTTTGTTTTGTTTTGGTTTGCTTAATTTTAACTAAAAGAGTGTAATGGAGAGTGGAAGAGATTTGAGGGTGTTTGCGGTGACACACAATGGAATCTAATTTGAGTAAGAAAGGGAAGTGAGGACATGAAGGGTCAGGAATAGTGCAAGTGTTGTAGGATAAATGAACAGTGAAAAAGAGGAGAAGGTCACTGAAGTAGAAAATAATAGAAGTGGAAGGCATCAAAGTAAGCAAGCTGGAAGGCTAGGAGGTGGGATTCAGGGAATGGATTTTTAAAAGCAAGATTTTGGAGGAGGCCCATTAGATATGTAGGCTTGTGTTGCAGGTTATTGTAGTGTACACAAGCAAAAGAAAAGTGCTGCCAAGAGAAACAGAGGAGCCATTCCCTCTTTTTTTCATTGCACACCTTGTATTGTTTGAATTTTAGTCACACAGTGAGGCCTCAAGAGGTCAGTCCAAATTTAACATGGTTCTGAGTTCTAGATGATTATTTTCTTGATATAAAAAAGAAGCTTGGGGAGAGGTGACAACTAGTTTCAGTTCAGTGTCTCTACAACATAAAGGCCAGGGTTTGTGATTCTTCTTGTCTTTTCATCTTGGGCTTAAAGGTGACTGTTGAATCTTCATGTGCAGCTTCTGGATCAGTTCTTAGCTGGGACCAGGTGGAAGGAGCTATTTCAGAGAATAGGATGGGAGAAAATTCAAACAGCAGTCACCAGGGTCTGTAACTATTATTATCATCATCATTATTATTACTATTATTATTATCTTTATCTGGAATTATTGTATGAGTGCAAATGAGTGTGAAACTAAAAATATTTCTAATCTGTCATCAGATGTTTTTCTTCCCCCACACCTTCCCCTCTCCTCAAAAAATTTGTATTTAAGTATGCCTACTGGAATCATCAGAAATCTATAATTCAGCTATTTTTGGGCAAAGAAACTTCTCTGTCCTTATTGTTTAGATTCTATCTATAAATATAGAACTACATACAGTCCAAGAAATATGGGTTTCACCTGCAGGATTTTCCAGCCATTTCTGAAACCTCACTTTAGGCAACCTCCTCCCACCACCCATAAATCCTAAAGAATATCAGGTTTCTTATTGGAAGCAGATGGGATGTTTTCAGGAGTTGCCACCTCTATGTCAATGACTTAAACTTTAAGTGCTCGGATATCTGTAGAATTCTAAAATGAAACAATGGGCTAATTAAAACCATATATATATATATATATATATATATATATATATATATATATATATAAAATAGTAAATACCCAATTTCAGAGAGCTTATTTAGTCATTTTTAATTCTTTTAATCTTGCCCATCTAAATAAAAATCATAGCTAGATATCCTCTACTTTAAGTTGTTTGATCTCTTTTCATTGTTTTAGAAATATTTGATTTTATTAAATTATTTTGAAATATTTTCTTGTATCCCTTAATTCTTCCCTGCTTTATGACTTCATGAAAGCCCATTATGGGAGTTTGTTATGGCTGAATTTAACACTCAAGTTAATAAGTTCTATGCCTTTAGTTGAAAGGATGGCATCCATGTAGCTACACATCCTCTCTTAGTAATTGCTACATACAAAATCTATCCTGCACAGAATTTTTTAAAACGTAGATGACAGAAAATCAAACCCCTGGGAAAGGTCAGGATAGTAAGAGTTCATTCTACTCTTGGAGTTTAAACAACTGTTAATTTCTACTTTCACTGAAGTGAATTTCAGTTGTTCTACACTTTTGTGGTTGATGTTATCCTTATCTGGGAGTTACTCTAGAAAGTGCTTTTAATGTCTGGTGCCTTCCTAATTTAACTATGTCTATTCCAGAAAAAAAAGAAAAGAAAAGAAATAACGATAGCCATAAAAGTAATGGAATATATATATTCCACTTATATAAATATAAATATATATATTTACTTTTTATCTTAATGTAGACCAGTTCAGACTCTAATTATTTTCTTTTAGCTAAAGGGGATGGGGAGGCTGCTCTGATTTATTGTATCCATAACTTGGTAACACTGCTATCTCTCAAAGTACTGCAGATCAGCACATTGCCAGTATTGTCATTATCATAAATAATGACAAACTCTTTTGAAATTACTAAAATATATGCCCATAATTTCACTTCAATCTGTTTTTGAGACATGAATGACAGCATCTACTTTATGCCTCATCATTTAAAAAGAAAATAAAGACCTCTGGAAACTTATATTAGAATGGCCCAGCATGTGGGCAGGATTTACAAGCTAATATGGAAATTCTCCATGAGCATTCAAAAAGACTTATATTCTTACTCATTGGTATGCATCCTGTATTATGATGGAATAAGTTTGAATTTTCCTTACATCTAAAGCAATGGACAATTTTTGTGAGTATGCTGGCTGAAATGCCATTGGCTTCTCCTTTTTTATTTTTAACAATAATAACTAATTGGATGGCTCAATACTTTGTTAAGAAATGAGGTATTGATTTGGGGATAGAACAGAGATGTGGATGGTGGTTTGGCTATCAAGAAGGTGGGTGTGTTGCCCTTGCTGGTGGCACAGTGGATAAGGCGCCAACCTGCAAACCCAAAGGTCACTGGTTCGATTCCCAGCCAGGGCACATAACCAGGTTGCAAGCCAGGGCTCCTGCCAGGTCCATAACTGGAGGCAGGTGAAAGGCAACCATACATTGATGTCTCTCTCCCTCTCTGTCTCTCTCCCTTTCCCTCTTTCTAAAACTAATAAATAAAATCTTTTAAAAAAGAAAAGGTGAGTGTTAATATGCAACTGAATAAAATTTATGGAGCACCTATTTTAAGCTAGGCACCGTTCTCAGTTCTGGTGATACCACACAAGACAAACTTTTCTTGCATTCTTATAGCTCATCCATTGGAGGCTTTCTCGAAGCTAGGAAGAACTAAGAAGGTACACGAGGGAAAAGATTAGTGCCTATTGGAAGCAAAGATGTTTTATGTTGTTTTTCTTATTCTTTGACTAAATGAATTGCAAAGATTATCCTACTAGAAGATCAATAGAAAAACACACTTTAAAAGTACTAATAACTATAGAGAAGGTGCAGACGTTTTTAACCAAGTCTTTAGACTACTAGAAACAGTTATCACCCTAGAAGACTAACAGGTCTGGCTCTGTTGACAAACCATTAGAACTATTACCAGGTGTTTAGTGCTGTCTTTGAGTCCAGTAGTTCAAAACCTACCAGACTCAAAAAAGTGTTAATAGCTTTCTTCCCATGCTTGGTTGACATACCAGATTGGTAGGTGAAAGACATTTAGCCTTTTCATTCACATTAATTCAATTCAGTAATGTTCAATTCATTTAAAATGAATTAAGACATGACTTTGCTTAAGGTGTTTGGAAACTACTTCATACCCAGTCTATCCAGGTCTAGCTCAGCTCCTACTGGATTTTTTCACATGGTTATGTCACAGGCACTGAAAACTAAATGTGTTCAAAATTTGTTCACAAATATGCTTTTTGTTCTTGTTTCCTATCCCTGAAAGTAGAGTACTCTCATCACATGTAGCCCAACCTGAAAAATGGGCATCTCCCTCTCTTTCAAGCTCTTATCCAAGCAGTGCTCCAGTCACTCTAAACATGTATGGAAGCAGTACTCTTTTGGCCACCGGGATGCAGCAATGCCTGAAATAGACACAATTTTCTACGTTCAAGGAGCTTGCACAGATAGTGCAAGAATGTGGTAAGATTGACAGGAGAAAATAAAACAAGGCAGATGGGAGAGTATTGACTAAGTTTTCAAAAATTGGTCAGGTGATTTTGAGAAAGGATTCGAAGATGGTGAGGCATGAAACCAAGTGAGTATCTGGGGAAGGAGGTTTATAGAGAAAGGGCATAGTGGTGCCAAAGACCCTGAGGCAGGAGCATGCATACAGTGTTTGAGGAACCGTCAGGAGACCAGATGGCTGGAGGTGTAAGCAGGAGGAAATGAAGCCCAGGAGGAGCTGGAGACTCGATCATGCAAGGCCTCAGAAGCCACCATAAGAACTTTGGCTTTTACTCAATGTGAAATGGGAAGTCATCAATTAGGTTTAAGTAGAGGAGCAGAACATGATCTGATACACATTTGAAATGAATTGTTTTATGGTAATTATTACACATTAAATTAAATAGAATCTATGACTTCAATGTGAAAATCAAGGTAAGTAAAAGGAGAGGCAAATAGGTGAAGGATGGGAGAGAAAGAGAAAAAGGAAAAGGAAAGGCAATTTTTTACTAAAATATCTGTTAAAAATTGGAATATGAGTGTTTACAAAAAGGGGGAGGGGTGAATGAGGACATCTATAATAATATCAACAATAAAAATAAAGTTAAACATATAAACAAGTTAATGTAATACAACAACAAAATTTAAAAAAAAAACAGGAAAAAAAATCATATAAACAAGTTAAAAACCACCATTTTGCAACATATAGGGTAATAAAAAATCTAGGAAAGGTTAGTAATAGATGTTAAAGCCATTGGGTAAAAGATTGTGGTGGATGAGATATTTGAAAGGCACCCAATATCACCTCACAATATTTTACTAATTACAAAGAGTAACATTTACCTTCACAAGGGAGAACTCTAGCAGGTTACCTCATTAACCAAGTGATCAAACAGCATCACTAATATTAGGAACATGACGTTGTGTATTTCTTGATGTGATGCAATATGAAGCACACAACATCATCTATGAGGCAACTGACAGATTCAGAATGTGTGAGATATTCTATACGAAAAAATGAATGTCACAAAATGAAAAAAGCAGGCAGATTTTTCTAGGTTAAGAGAGACTAAAAGATATAATAAGCAAACAAATGCATAAAATTTGATTGGATCCTGGATCAGAAAGAAAAGCTATAAAAGATAGTTCATATTGTACAATTATTTCCCCTTTTCTATATGCTTTAAAAGTTTCAAATAAAAAGTTGGCTGGGGTAGAGTTACATCATTCTGGCTGCTGTGTAGACTGCAGAGGGCAAGGGAAGAAGCAGAAAGACCAGTTAGGAAGATGTATCATCCAGGAGTAAAACGATGATGGCTTACATCTGAGTGGTAGCAGGGGAAGTGCCAGGAAGTGGTCAGATGCTTTGCAAATGTCAAAGTTAAAGCCAAAGACACACACTGATGCACTGAATGTGAAGCATAAATTTTTTTTTTTAAAAAAAAGGAGTCAACATTACAAATTACATTAAAGTTTTGGAACCCTGGCTGGTGGATCAGTGGATAGACATTGGCCTATGAACCCAAAGGTCGATTCCCAGCCAGGGCACATAACCAGGTTGCAAGCCAGGTCTCCAGCCAGGTCCATAGCTGGAGGCAGATCAAAGGCAACCATACATTGATGTCTCTCTCCCTCTCTGCCTCTCTCCCTTCCCCTCTCTCTAAAAATAATACATTAAAAAAATGAAGTTTGGACCTGAACAACTGGTTCAGGTTTGTTAATTGCTATTAACAAAAATGGAGTTACTATTAACAAATAACATTGATTTACTTAGGACAATCAACATTATATCACACAGAAGATAGTTGGCATACTCAAAATATCCAAATCAGTAAATTTATTGATAAAAATAGGAAAAATATATTTTTTATTTTATGGAAAAAAACAAATTTTTGACCAACCCAATACTTTCTTCCCCTACTCTCCATTCCCACCCAGCTTACTTTCATTCAGGCTCTATGCCATTTTCTCCTTTGATTATCATGATAGGCTCCTAACTGGTCTGTCTGCCAATACCCTAGTTTGCCCTCTTAAATCTCTTCTTAACACTTCAGCAAATTGTGTCAGGTTACCCCCTCTACTGAAGCCTTTCAGTGCCACTCCTTAATCCTAGGAGAAAGTCCTAAGTCTCTATAAGATCTAGATCCTGGCTTTCCTCTCTAGTCTCATTCCATACACTTTCCCTGGCAATGCCACTAGTCTGTGCTTCAGCCATACTGAATTGATCTTTTCAATAGCTATGTTCTCTCCTGACTTCCTGCCTTTGTGCATGCCTTTTCTTAGGTCTATCATTTCTCAGTCAGTACACTTGGTGAACACCCTACCATGGCACCTGTTGTACTTCATGGTATATTTCCCCCACCACTCTTGAAGCTTCTTGATTGCAGGAGCCTCACCTTAATTCATGTCTGCCTATCTCAATAAGTGGGGCAGAATTATTTATCCAATGCATATTTGTTGCACAAATTAATAAATGTTCACTTTCAGGAGTGCTGAAGTTGGGGTTGGTAGCATGTCCTTAATGGGGTGAGGGGGGCAATGTTTATTGCATACCCATTGCTCTGGTCTGAATGTTTGTTTCCTCCACCCCAACCACTCCAAATTCATATGTTGAAATCTAGTCCACAATGTATGGATAGTGTTTGGAGGTGGGGCCTTTGGAAAGTGACTAGGTCCTGAGGGTGAAGGTCTTATGAACAGGATTAGTGTTCTTATAAAAGGGACCCCAGAGAAATCCCTGACTCTGTAATGTGAGACTTATGGCAAAAAGGTGGCTGTCTCTAAGCCAGGAAGCAGCTCCTACCAATGAATCTGCTGGCACCTTGATCTTGGACTTTCCAGCATTCAGAACTGTAAGAAATAAATTTCTATTGTTTATAAGTCATCCAGTCTATGGCATTTTATTATAGCAGCCAGAACAAACTGACACACTTATCTTACTTATACCAAAAAGGGGGTATGATAGGTCTTTTAAAATTAGAATGACAAAACAATCTATTATAGATCAGTTTAATTACAATCCTGCCAAAAAATGGGAAGAGGTGACCTCAGGAAAGTCCATTTTAAAGCACTAATTACATGTTTTCAGTATTTCTCCCTTCATATTAAATGTCTAAGCAGCTGGGTGCCACATTACCAAATTTTAAAAGCTACACATTAGTGATCCATGGCAAAATAGTCTATGAGTCAGGTGATGATCCATTCATCAGTCATAGGAAACATGAGGCACCGAAAATTTAGTATAAAACCCCAAACCCACAAAAACTAGCCACAGTTTCCTATCACAGGGCATATGACTCATATCTCAGCAGGGGTACAAATACCTTATTACAGTCACAGAAGAAAATGTTTCTCAAACAAACTCTTCTCCCCCGCCCCAACATCATTTGCACAGAGCAGTAATTTGATGAAAATCCTTTGAAACTTACAAAGTAATTCATTTCTTTGTGGTTGGCCCATATTGCTATGCTTGGTTCTTACCAAAATGACTCCTAATTTAGGGAACAAAATGATGGGCAATTAATCCTTTAACTATATTCAGCTGAATCCAGAGTCCAATTGAAGATGGATGGAAAAAAAAAGCCCTTGGCTGACCCAACCTCTGGACCTCCCAGAAGTGCTCCCATACTGTAGTGTTGCCCCATGGGGAAGAGCCCCTACACCGGCCATCTCAGTCCTGAGTGGATTCCTATACAAGCTCTGCTTGTCTTTGTTGTGGATAAGGGAGAGATGCCAAGGAGGGAGGTGTTGCTGAGAAAGACAAAGGCATCATCAAATGCATGTTTAGTACTGGTTTGAAATTATAGCAAAGGACTTTTCTTCTTAAATACATCTTTAAAATTGCAGTGCAGATTTGATAAGTTTGTTCATAAAAAAATAAGGGAAATGATTGAATAGGTAACATGGAGACCTCACTTGAACACCCACTCAATTAGTTAGCATTACATCATTACATGTCAATTGTGTGCCAGGGATTTAATAACAAAAAGACTAAAACATGATCTATGCCCTAGAAAGAGCCACAATGATGTGTATGAGAAAGCCATGTAAACAAGAAGGTATGGCAATATGTCAAAATGTTCGTAAAAGGTACCCAAAACAACATAAGGTTAAAGTATCTAATTCTGCCTGGAGGTCAGCAGAAACCAAGGTGGAGGCAATGTTTGTAAACTGAGCATTGCAGAAGTCTTGAGTTCCCCTAGAATAGGAGACAGAGAAAGGAATTTTAGGAGGAGGGGGTAGTAGTAACACGTGTAAAAGATGAGAGGTAAATTGGCAGCGCTTGACGTCCACCTAACAGATTTAGAAGTCACAAAGTACATTTGATTCTCACTCCTTAACTCTGAGGATGTTATGAGGCTGTGAGTATGAAAGTAAGTCTTTAATTGCAATGTGAACATTAATGCATTTCTGTCAAAAAAGCATTTTCTGCAGGAATGTTTCTTAAATCTTAACTTATTCCTTCATCAGGTAAACCATTTTCAATTGTTTTCTTTTTTTTTAATTTTAGTTAGATTTTCGGAATGATCAATTCTTTCTTTTTTGGGCAAATACCAAATGTCATTCCTCCATCAGCTTTTTGATCCTAATGATTCAATGGATTTCAGTGTGTGTGTATGTGAGAGAGAGAGAGAGAGAAGAAATTACTTCAATAAATACAATATCTCCAGGACAAATTTTGTAAATCTAAATTTTATGGAGTGTCAACTTAATCGCTGTCAATTTCAATTTGTGTTGAGCATTTCTTTTGCTAATATTCATTAGGAATGGAATAAAATGCATTTTAATTTTTTAGTTAACCAATCACAAAAACTGAGAAAAGTTCTTTTAGATGGTCTGGAAAATGCTCTATTGTATTAGTCTTCTAATTTTTTGACAAACCTTTGTTCGCTGATAGTCTGTGCCACTTTAAGTCCAAATAATATATGATAACTGTTGAAGACAAAATGTCCTGATTCAGAGAGAGCCCATTCAGGATATGTCGCATCCCTGCTTCTTCTTCCTTCCAAAATAACAATTAATGTCAGATTGCCCTTTGGGTTGTTTTAACCCCTAGAACATAATCATTCAATTAAACAGTTATATTCTTAGCAAAAGAATTCCTACCAAGGTTGCAGGTTCAATCCTTATTTGGGGCACATACAAGAATCAACAAACGCATATATGAGTGGAACAACAAACTGATTTCTCTCTCTCTCTAATCAATAAAGTCTTTAAATGTTTTCGAAAGACCATGTATCAGTCACCATTTAGTCATAAAGTAGGCTTTCCATTGGAAAGCTCCAGGTGCCATTTAAATCATTATGTTAGACCTGTGTCAACTTCAACCCTGCTTTATCAGCTGCTCTTTTCAAGTTGTTTTAGTTCATTTATTTCCTAGGCCCCAACCTTACAGCTGTACTATCTTTTTATAGAATTCATACTCTTTGGAAGGTATGTAGAATTTATGACTGTTAAAACCAAGATGGATCTTCTTTGTTACTTTCTTCATTTCAAGGATTGTCAACTTCACATATGGTTAAATCTTTATAGACAAGATATCCTAACATTTAACACGCTGATTAGTTAATTAGTAACTAAGAAAGACTTTCAGTAAAATGAAGTACTCTTCCCTAATGTAAATTAGTTGCTCCTTATATAGTGGTTCAACATGTCAGGATTTTATATCATAATAGGATATATTTACATTTGGTTTTGCTAAAGAATCAGGTCTAATGTTTGAATTCAAATTGATTATATTTTCACTTAGAATTCTTGACCTGAGAACATTCTTATGCCTCCATGTTGTTGTCTTATGAGGAAGAAAACACTATGAGAATTCATTAGAATTTTTCCTTAGTGTATTTAAAGATAAATTTCTGGCATCTCTTGCTTTCTCAGATATTGCTGCTTTTCTATACACCCCATACAAAGGATCAAATGTTCCTTCAACTTTCTTTTCTTAATAGTCTCCATTTAAGAAAAAATTCAAACTTTCATCTTCAAGCTGTTGTTAGACTTTTTAAAATGGTCTCAAAATCTTTAGGAAGAGAAAAGGAGAAAACAAAATGGGTTGATAAGTATCCAAACAATGCAGGACGGCTACATTCTTTTGAAAGCATTTCTTAATTAAAGAGCTAAAGGATATCTGGGTATCTGTATAAATTAGGCATTTAAACATAGAGATCTTCTAAAGTATTTCATTTTACAGTTTGAATTGGCACCTGTTTGAACGCACAGTACACAATGTTGTATGCTCCCTTTTGGATGCAGGGCAAGTGTCTCATTTATCTTCCTGGGAACCCAGATGGGAGAGTCTGCAGTAGTGGTCTTGACATTTTATAGCTGTTAACATACACATACCCAAGTGTTGGGAGAAGGGGTATGGCATGGTGGTGAGAAATGGAGGACAGTTCTTACAGCCTCTCCTGTGATGTTGCAACTTGTCCAGCCAGTAACTTGGCTGTCTTTTACCTACAAGGTTCTGTAGGGCTGCAACAAGAATATTTGCAGTTCATGTGCATGTGAGTTGGGAAGGAGCAGCACATAATTGACTATTTATAGCACTAGAAGTTACATTCTGTGAGCTATTGCAGTATACAATATCAGATAGCATTTTGATTCAATGAGTGCATTGCTCTAGAAACGGAAATGCTTCAATCTAAAATCAGTTCAGTTAAGTTGTTGGGATGCGCACAGGCTCTCCACATTTAACAGCACCAACTTCTGATCAAAGATATTTTTCAAAAGAAAAAAGGAATGAGCTCTGCTTATTTAAGACTCAAGAAGGGGCCATTTAAAAATAAACTTCATTAAAGAATAATTTTAGATTTATAGAAAAATTACAAAGGTAACACAGAGTTCTCACATACTCTAGGCTGTTTCCCCTATTAACATATTTTTAGTTACTGTAGTACACTTGTCCTAATTAATTAACCCAATGTATGCATTATTATTAATTAAGGTCCATGCTTTATTCAATATTCTTTAGATTTTACCTCATGCCCCTTTTCTGTTCTAGGATCTTATCCAGAGGTGACAACTACATTTACATTTAGTTATGTCTCTGTAGGCCTCTTTTGGCCATGACAGACTTTTCTTATGTTTGATGACCTTGACACTTTGAAAAATACTGGTCATGTATTTTAAAGAACATCTTATTTGGATTTATCATGATTAGCCTGGAGTTATGGAGTTTAGGGAGGAAGAGCACAGAGGTAGATTGCCATTTTCATGATATTTCATCAAAGGTACATCCTATTGACATATGCTATATCATGGTTTATGTTAACACCTGACTAAGGTAGTGTTTGTCCAGTTTCCCTACTGTAAAGTACTCTCCTCCCACGTTTGTATCTGTACCCTTTGGAAAGAATTTACTATGTGCTGCCCACACTTCAGGGGTGGGGAGTTATGCTTCACAAAGGCCATGTTTTCACAAGAGCAGATAATAGAAGAAGTTACAACTTCAAACTATAACCTTGTAAATTCTGTAGGTTGGTTAGCCTATAGCTACTCACATTCCTTCTTTTGCTGATAGACCCCTGATTTGGTTCAGGTATTAGGTGACCAAGGGCAGAGACTGCCACACTGTCCTATTTCCTCCCAGGTACACAGCTAGGATACATCTCCCTGGCTTTCTATATACATCCAATAGAATGTGGTCCAAGGGAAATGTGCCTATAGAAACCTCCCATGCAACCCAGCTTCTCCTGCAGGCTCTCTTCCACATTAAAAAAAAAAAAAAAAAAAAAATCATACCATATTTTAATAATTTTAAGATGTATATTGTAAAAATTTCAACTTCTCTGATATCAAATGCACTTTATATTTGTGAGACTATAGTAGTCAAAATGACAATTTATCTTCTCTACCAATCATTGGTCCTGGCCAATGGGATGGTAAGGGGAGTTTTCTGGGTCCTAATAAATGTTTCCTCAGTCTTAAAAAGAAGCACAGGAAAGTAATTTTTTCCTCCTTTTGGCTTAAAGACTTGTGTGAGTTGCTGCTACTGTGTTTTGACCAAGAAAATGAACTTGGGGACAAAAATCAACATGTTGAAAATGGCACCCCCTGGCTGGTTGCACAGTGGATAAGGTGCCGGCCTGCGAACCCAAAGGTCACAGGTTCGATTCCCCAGCCAGGGCACATAACCAGGTTGCAAACCAGGTCTCCAGTCAGGTCTGTGGCTGGAGGCAGATGAAAAGCAACCATACATTGATGTCTCTCTCCCTCTCTGCCTCTCTCCCTTCCCCTCTTTCTAAAAATAATGAAATAAAATCTTTAAAAAAGATGGCAGAGTGAAAAGAACCTTGGTTTTTATTGATGCTGTTGATCTTTAAACATGATTACCAACATGGGAATCAGCCTTTCTCTGGACTTCTTGATATATAAATAATAAATCTCTTAATTTAAAATCATTTGAGTTACCTGCAACCTAAACCACATATAATAAAGATAACAATGAGACAAGCATGCCTTCAGAAATTCTGTCAAGTGTACAATGGAAAGGGCACTGGAACAAGAGTCAGAGGAGGTAGGTTTGAGCCTGAATGGCTGCCAACAGCTTACAGTATTAAATGACCACCTCTGTGGACTATGGTTTTCTCATTTCTAAAATGAAGGCTCTCCAAGGTCTCTATGAGTTCTAAAAGACAATATTTCTTGATTGACTCAAGATCAAGCCTTTGGGTTTCATTTAAGAAAGGAAAAGCTCAGAGACTAAAATATATACCTGGCCTAAAGTTTCTTCAAGAGATAGTGCCCAAATATTATTTCCAATTTCTTAATTACCAGTCCAGTGTGCTCTTTTATTTATGCTCCCCATGAAGGCATTTATTGGAAGATACGTGATTCACACAAAGGTGTGAATTATTTGGAAATTGTGCTAGTTAGGATACTTTGGTCATAAGAAACTGAAATGCAACTCAAATTCCAGCCAAAAAATAATTTGTTGGTTTACATAACTGGGAAGTCCTGGGATTAATTTGGTTTCATGCATGGATGGTTCCAAGGTTCAAATGATGGTTTCATCTCTTTCTCTTTCTCTCTCTTCCTGGGGGCCAGTTCTTAGTCAGGATCTCTCCACATTATGGGAGCTATAAACACTCATGGCTATAAGCTTGTAATTGTCCTCATAGGTTATGATCTTAGAGGAATAACATTCCTTGCAGGATTCATATGTCGTTTGCTTAGCAAAATTTTGAAAGTAGAATCACAGCTCTCCTAAGCAATATGGTGGAAACTGGTGGAGGACTGAAATGGTTTCTCACTAAACCAATCATTGTGGCCAGGGGAATAAAGCAGTCTAATCAGCCAACTTGATAATGCATCCCACTCTCTTTAGGTGAGAGGGGGAGTTGGATTTTGCATTTCTGGTCAGCTGCTGGTAGCACAGTTACCCTGCATAAACAAGGCAAATCCATATCAATTTTTGGGAAACAAGCAGTTTCCTACATCTCCAGTCCTAGCCTTTAAACATATGATGTGTGTTGATGAAAAGAAAGTTTTCTCAGAGTGATTTGATGGGTAGTTTAGAAGTGGCCCTCTGCTTTTTTGTACTGTACTTTCCTTGCAGGTTTCTTCTTGGCAATTTAGTTAGATTCCCCAACTTTTTGTGTATGTAGAACCTTGCTGTGACACTTTTATAATTTAGATTGAAATTCTAACCTTCCAACCACTCTGTGATGAAAGGACCTAGATACTGTGTATAATAAACTCAAGTTTTCTGAAGACTGTTCACCTTTCACAAGTGTCCAAATGACCTTATTTTTAAATTGGCTTAGTTCAAACTGTACATAAAACCCTCTTTGCCTTCTGATGGCCATGCCCACTACAACTTCTGTAGCTGCTTCTTCCCCATCTTCACTCCTGATCTTATAATTTTATTCTTGCAGTCCAAAAACCTCTGTTTTTGGTTACTGTCTCCAAGGGACAAAGTAGCTGGATTTCTTATTTGGGAATGAACTTGAATTTTCAATGAAATACTTACTTCCTCATCCATTGTGGCTCCCTAGTGCTGCCACATCAAAGCTGTACTACTCTGCCTACACTTGAAAGTGATAATTTCTGGTGGCCTACCATTTGGTATGCTATGGATTATTATAAGCATCTTTTATAATGGAAACCAGTAACTATATTATCTAACTAGTAATGATGTAGCCAGGGGCCAGCCTTGCTCAGAGTTCCTCTTGAGCTGGAAGTTGCATAGTTTAAGGGAAGGGCTCAGTGGGAGCTCTCTATCACAAGGCCATAGCTGGCCACCCTTTCCGGAAAATCCTTGATTATTTTGTATTAATAAGAAACAGGTCAAATTCTGTAATCAGTTTCCTTGAGTGAAAATGTTCTACTTCATCCTAACAAGGATGCCTCTCTTAACTTGTAATAAATGAGTGGGAGTTGCACAAAGGCAAATGAAACTCGAGTACATCCGATCTTGTGACTTTTAACATCTATGGATACTCAGTTCAGTGCTGAATTCAATTTAATGTTGAATCACTTCAGGAAATCCAAAGTGTTCTCATTACACATGGTGAGTGTATTTCCTCAAGGAGGTTCAGTACTTGGCATCTCCTAGATGAGTGTGAATCACCACTTCGTCTGGCTGCTATACAAGTACGCATTGTTTTATTGAATAAGAGGGTAAAAAGTCACATAAAACATTGCATACTACAAATGGCCAGGGAATAATTTGACTTGCCGGGCTGCAACTTAATTTACACATTAAATTTCTAGAAAAAAAATACACACACAGCTTAGTCTGGGCACATGAACCATGAATGGCTCTGATTATTTTTTTTTTAGTTGAATTCCCCTTGCCATATTTTTAGATTATAATGTTTTTAAGATAGAATAAAACTACTTGAAGTCAGGGAGAAAATTAAATTGAGTGTAAATAGGACAAAAGGAGCTTATAGTAGGCAAAATACAAGAGGAAGACAAAGAACATAGGTTTTTCTTAGACTTCTAAAACATTACTGTTTATTTCCAACTCTATGTCCTATAACATGCTTCCTTCTTTGCAGGGTGGAGGCTTGTGTCCCCCAAAGTTCTGACTTGTAAACATATTTAAGGTTTGACATGTTGTCCACAGAAAATATATATAATAAACTTGTTTTTCAAGCTCAGAATCACATCCAGGGCATTTTTTTTTAAATAGAAGAATCATGCTGATTTTGCAAACTATGCTGGTTCTATATGCTGTCAATATTATATACATTAACAATGTGTAGATGTCGTATACAGATATTCTGACTTGAACATTGGCATTAATGAAAGAAAAACTTGGACTATCACTGTAATATTATCTGGGTAATTCCAAACATGAAGTGTATTTGTCCTGAAATATCCAGCTAAGTGATCCTGGAATGTTTTCTGAGGAGAGGATCTGAGTTATTTGAAACATTTACAAGTAAATAATGGATATGGATATAGATAGACTCAGCCTGCTTTGTTTATATACATAATCAGAATTAAGAATAGGATAAAACAGTCACAAAATTGTGTTCTGGAGCTTTTCTGAACTGTCCACCCCCTGAAGCTATAGAAAGCCTTGTTGTCACACAGGGATCCTCTGTAGAGAAGAGTTGTAGGTATGAGTCCCAGCTCTTTCTTTATTTCATTTTAAGCTTTGTTGTCAGTATTTCAGTGCACTTTTTCATTTCTGTACATCAGTTCATTGTGACCTCTAGCTCTCTTTATGGAAGGTAGTTTAATGACAGAAGAGGATTCACAGTGGTTTCATATGGTGATAAGTTTTCTGAGATATCCTTTGGATTGTAGAATACTCTAGTTCACATTGTCTTACCAGGCTGGTCATGCTGAGGGTAGAGCAATCTTGGGTGATACCAGACCTTAGATCCAGCTCTCTGGGGCATCCCATGGCCTTTTCTCCTCATCTCCTGCCAGGAGAGAGCAGAGGAAAGTCATACTCCTCCTTCAGAGTCTGAAAATGTCTTCCTAGTCTGGCTGAAATCTCTTCCTTTTCAAACTCTCTCTTCTTTCATGTGCTGAGACTCAGAAATTAAACCCCAGAAGTCTCCCTTGTAAGATAAGAAGCCCAGCCCAGAATCTTTTACCTGTTTGAATACAGAAAGAGAAATGGGAAATATCTCAAAAAACTATCCTGCCACAAATGTTTTCTTGCTTTTGGGTTCTTTGACTCCTGGATCTGGACTGTATAATCTGATCTTCACAGCACAACTTGAATATGAAGGGCTGGTGGGAGTTTGAAATTCAGTTTGCCATAACATTGGTTAAGAAAGATGGATTTCATGTACGTGGACTTAGAGTTAAAGATTGGGTTTTGACTCCTGCACCTACTACTCAACTGTCATGACAGGTAACTTCCTTAATGTTTCCCGTCCTCATAATTTTCTTATATCTCTCCTACTACTTAGTTGGGCTTCCATTGTCTTTCATCTGGACCACCACAATAATCTCTTCATTTGTCCCTCTGTCTCCAATCTCACCTTCTCCCATGTATCATTTATATTAATGACATATAAAAATATGGTCATTTAAAGTACTTGATCAAAACCCTTCAATGACATCCCATTATTCAGAAGGCAAAATGCAAATTTTATGACACTTTATGATCAGCTTTCTCATGCCAGTTGTCAAATATTACTAGTTATCTTTTTTCTATATTAAAAGCACCACAAAATCTTTTTTTTAATTTACTTATTTAAATTGGGCTTTAAAAAAATATAGTTTATTTATTATTTCCAGAGAGAGGAGAAGAGAGAGAGGCAAAGAGGGAGAAACATCAATGTATGGTTGCCATTCACCTGCCTCCAGCTATAGACCTGGCTGGAGACCTGGCTTGCAACCTGGCTGGGTAATTGAACCAGTGACCTTTGGGTTTGCAGGCTGGCGCCTTATCCACTGCAGCCAGCCAGGGCCTACAAAATCTTAACTGAGCATATTACCCACCATAATGGACTCAATTAGAAATCTTTAGCAGTAGATATGACCATGTGACTTGTTCTCACCAATGAGCTGTAGGCAGAAGCATCTCCCAGCATCTGCTAAGAAAGTCTCTTAAAAAACAGTTGTCTTGGGCCTTTGTTCCATTTTCCTTCTTTCTGCTGTTTAGAATAGATGCAATCACTAAATCTGAAGTAACCAGTAATCATTGTGGGCCAGGAAATGATCTTGGATATGAAAGCCATGTGTGGTGAAACGAGATAAAATGAATCTGAGTTTTGAAAGACTTCATTCCACTGACGCACTTAACCAATCCAGAAACTCCTTGTTCCTCAATTGTAACATATTCCTAAAGAAATACTTTTCAATCTTGTTTTCTGCCTTCTATGTTCACACCAGGTTGAACTGTCTGCCATTTTTAATTTGTCATATAATCCTTTGCTTTTGTACCTTGCCACTTGCTGTTCCTCTGCTTTTATGCTTCAACTTTCTGGCAAATTTCTTCTTATTATGATACACTTCAAAAGTCTCCTCATTTGAAAAGAACACTCATTCACAATCAGGTAAATTTAGTCATTCTTTCCTTTGACCCCCACCATATATGATACCTTTGCCTAACATAGTATTCATCACATGCCAATATCAGTGTTTTATATATTTATTTGTTATACACAATACATGGTGAACTTCTTTAGGCCACGACTAGGTTTTTTTCTCTTTATATTTCCAGTATCTAATGTATAATTAAGTCCAAAATTGTATTATTAAATGAATGAATAACTGAACAAAATTCTCTGAGCTTTCATTTCTTCATCCATAAAAAGGCAATAATAATAATTCCTATCCTTTATATTTTTTGAGAATTACATGAGATGAGAAATGAGAAGGCTCTTTGTAAACTATAAAAAATATCAATAAAACTAAGCTATTGTGTATTCATCCAAATTTCTATTATGGAGGCAGTCACCTTGCACAAATACAATTTCTATAGAATCCAAGGATATTGATGTACTTACATATACAGAAAATGAGAACTAAGGATAAATTGGGAAAGAGGACACACTTTTAAGCTCAACAATGTAAGAATTAGTAATATACCCAGATTTCTTAAGGTCAATTTAATTTCTATTGCTAGGTAGTGAAGTATATTGGAGTCCTACTGTCCTTCAAGTCCTTAGCTCTTAGTAACCTCTTCAGACCCTGGACAAGCTTAGCTCCATGAAAATTAGTTGTACTTATATTAAAACAAAAAATAATACATGGCAAGCAGCCTCCACTTGCTGAAAGCACTTTTAGAACATAGCGTAGACTTACGATTAAAGCTCAGGACATTCACTTTCTTCATTATCAGCTGCATGTATAGATCATGGGGCAGTCAGTGTTGGAGCTGAGAAAGAGGCAGGATGCAATCTTGTTTCTACCACATTAACCAAAGCAACCAGGGAGCTCTGAACACTCTGTGAAGAAAATGGACCCTATGGGGCAATGGACCTGCTCAGTTCATGCTAAGTTCTCTCTTGGGATTTGTATTTTAAGCTCCACATCATCATGAAGTCACTTAGCAGAGTCACCATGTGATTCTGATTCTGCTATGGTTCTTCAACCATCTGCTGACTCTAAATGCTTCCTTTAACCCTCTAAGACTCAGCACCAAGGTCTCATGTCTGAGGGTCTCAAAGCTCCGTTTTTAGCTAGCAATCAATTTGCTCCCACCATTTCCATGGAGTAAGTCCTGTTTCTGCTTATATTTTCCTATCTGTGGGGGTGGAGTAAGGAGTAAGGGAGGATAGGTTTAATGTAGCCTCTTATATTATGAGTCAATGACATAGGCTTTTAAAACTAAAGGTATTTTTAAGATCTCCTTTAAAATATAGAGATGATTTAACTACTTTTGCTCTTCTATTTAAACCAGTTTCAGAAGGAAACACAAGGTTCAAAGTGGAGTTTGGGCTCTTCTCCTCTGTATATTTGCAAATGCACAAAGCTGGGTCTGTTATGTCCTGTCTGAAATGCTATCTATTTGTACAGCTTTATGCATCTCTTCACAGAACACCCATGAAGTCACAGCTCATATTTCTGCTTTAAATATTCGATCTTTTGGCTGTAAACACCCATAAGGGTTATTTGTCAAAACGGATCTTAAACCTCGCCCCATAGCTCTGCAGCAGATCTTTAAAGTAATGCTGTAGGGGTGGAAAGGAAAGGGTGGGGGAGACGGGAAAAGTCAGCCATTCAGCAAGCATTTATTGAGTGCCAAGTACGTGGAGAGCATATGGTATCTAGTAATAAATAGGTGCTGTGAGGAGGATAAAAAAAAAGAAATGGAATACGCATTCTTGCCTCAAGATGAAGGAGACAGAGACATAAGCACTGTCAGTTCAACCCTAGAGCCAGGCATTTGAACCTTGTTTTCCACACATGTTTGCATGATGAGCAGAAGCCAGCGACCTGGGGCATGTAAGAACATTTTAGCAGCATCAGTGTGTGTATGCATGTGCATATGCATTAGCATGTATAGGGAAGAGAGGAGTGGGAGGAGACAGGGTATGTGGATGTAAGGATGGGATTTCGGGTGAACAAAGAATCGTGTGTGGTACAGAAAGTCCTTCTTGCTGTGTTCCCTCAATTACTTTCTGACCCAAAGCCTTTGTTCAGTTTTCTAAGACCCCAGAAGTGTGCTCGCTCCCATATCCCCTTTTAACAACAGTGCATTTGCTCCCATCATCTGTCTGATCCTTGGGATTCAGGCCATTTATTTTTTCATATTTATGTTTGGTTTGGTCTTATACAAAGACAATCTGCCTTGTTGCCCTTACCATTCATTCATTTCTTCTACAAGCCTCCTTGGTTCTAAACTGTATGTTTAGAAATGCCAAATACTTGGAGAAACACCTGTCATGCGTGAGCTGCATGAACCCAGGAGGGCTGCCTCCGTGTGCTCAAACAGATATGGCCATATGGCCTCCCTAAGCCTGGCCACGGAAGGCTCGCCACCCTGCCCTTGTTTTGTGAGTGAAGACTCAGACACCATTGCAAGGTAGTGCTGAGCCCTTAGGGAGGTGTGCAGAGTAGTGAAGAGTCAGGCAGATTTGGGTTTTAATCCTATGTCCACTGTTAACAACCTTATAAAATCATATTGACCTTCATGGAATTCCTCCATCTGTCCAATGAAAGTTCTCTCACAGCATTATCATGATAGTTTAATAAATTAGTGCATGTAAAGTCCTTAGCACATAGTAAGCACTTCATAAAATTTTAGTTAATATTACCATGTTAATATAATTTTCATTAATAGTTATGCATTTGCCATGAGACTTTCCTTCAAGGCTTAAAATACATTTGCTCTGTCCTACAAACTATATGACTAAGAGAAAAACAGGAAATGTGACTTACTCCATTCATTAAACAAGCATTTTAAAGTGCTGACTGAATTGCCAAGTAATGTAGTAGGTTCCTCCCTCCAACCTTCCTCCCCTTATCCTTCCACAAACATCTACTGTGTGTCTATGAGGTACCAGACATTTTGTTAAGATTCCAGGAAAACAGCAATGAGACAGATGTTTTTCCTCCTATCACAGGGCTTACGATCCAGAGGAAAGACATACATCACAGAAGTACAGCCAGGTATCAAGCCAGAGAAAAGTTCCAGGTGCTACAGTAGTGCTTGTAGAATATGGGGCATCTTATCAGATCTGCAGGGTCAACAAGACCATGTTATGAGTTTCCATTTATGAGGTCAGTTCTCAAAAGGGTAAACGATTTGGCTGCCATTCGTCAATGGTGTTTTCATCACACTTTCAACTTCAAGGCTGGCATTTTCTAATGAGATATCAATCAAATCTATGCATTTCCAACTCCATTCTTTAAGTGATAAAAAGGCGCTTAATTGGAATGCTTTTAACCTAGTACCTATTGAGAAGGGGGATTATAAAGCATCAAGATTTAAGATAATAATTTTATAGGTACAACCTGGTATGTGCTTTACGAATACTTAATACACTGTGTTTTTTTATTAGTTTCTATTCTGAATTTAGTTACCCAGTTCATACTTTACTATAATATTCCTTTATACCTCATCTTCCATTGGTTACGGCAACAGCTAGATTATTAATATGGTTCTAAAACTTCTCAAATTATACCTGTAATTTTTTTAGCAGCTAATAGCTTCAATGCCATTATAGGGAGACAAAGAGATGGGGAACCTATATTTATCAAATACCAATTATACATGAGTGCTATACATAATCTCATTTAATTCTCACAGAAACTCCCCACAAAAAGGGTCTTATTTCTATCTCTTTTTACAGTTTAGGAAATTGAGGCCCAGAAAGGTTAAGAAATTTGTCCAAATTTGCACACACGGCCAGAATTCAAAGCCAAGACTACCTGATTCCAAATGGTACTCTCAGTTTGGACATAAATGATCTGACCATTCACAGAAAGTCATGCAAAAGAATTTATTTCCACCCATGCACAGTATGTTTTAATGTATATAATCCCTGTAAGATTTAGCAGTCACATAATAATCATAGTTTATTATATAAAAATCCAGTTACACTCCTTATGACACAAATTGTGTGCAATTTATTCTAGGCTCTAGGGCTCCTTTCACTTTTTTTGTCCTAAACCTATATTTCTTTGAAAATCTTTCCATACCCTATCATTTTTTTTTAAAGATTTTATTCATTGTTTTCAGAGAGAAGGGTAGGGAGGGAGGAAGAAAGGAAGAGAAGCATCAATGTATAGTTGCATTTCACCAGTCTCCAGCTTAGGACCTGCCTGGAGACTGGGCTTGCAAACTAGTTATGTGCCCTGGCTGGGAACCTAACCAGCAACCCTTGGGTTCGCAGGCCAGTGCCAATCCACTGAGCCACACCAGCCAGGGTCCATACCCTATAATTTAAATTAACAAAACAATAAAGACCATTTAAAATGCCACAAACAGGAAAATGATAATATGTGCATCACCCTCTCTAAGATTATAATTTTATTTTTCCATACTCATTAAAAGCTCTCTTTTTAGTGTAGCACACTTACAAAATTTGTTCTCATTCAATGTGTTTATAATGAAACCAGTCCCCTCCTTCAAGACTACATAAATCTTCCCCCTTTCTTATTGCTCTCTCCAGGGCTGTCTGTTTCCTAGACACCTGGGATCAAATCCTTGTAGCCATCTTTGACTCCTGACCACCTCACTTTCCAGCATTCAGACAAGCATCATTTATCATGTGAATCTCTTTTGTACCAAGTGCAAAATACATTCATTCTCATTTTTAAAATCCTCACTCAAGGATATGTTTGTTGATTTGAGAGAAAAAAGACATCAAGGTGAGAGAGAAAAACATTGATCAGTTCCTCCCAAACATGTCCCAATGCAGAATTGAACCCTTAACTTAGGTATGTGCCCTGACCAGGAATTAAATCCACGGTCTTTTGGTGTATGGAATGAGACTCCAACCAATGGAGCAACCTGACCAGAACTTGCTCTCTCATTTGACCCAGTTTCCATAGAAGCCCCACTAATACAATTGTTACCCATTTTACCCATTAGGAAACTGAACTCCAGAGAAGTCAGAAGCTGATAATTGTGGAAAACTTGAACCCAGGCCTTTATGGACTACAAATACCAACCACCCAGTCTCCCTTCATTATTGATCCTATGCTCATTTATTTCCTTTCATATTCCATGAACTCACTTTGAATCAGACCTTCATTTCTTTATGCTCAAACTACTTTTCTAACCATTCTCTTTCCTCCAGTTCAATCCAAACCCTGTGCTCCAAACCAGATGTAGCTTTCCAACCATGCATCTTTTTTCCTCATTGTCTACTGCAGTAGCTCTAAGCTACCAAAACTCGAATAATACGGTGTTTCACTCATTCATAAAAAAGAAAATGTCCAATTCTTAAAATAAGCACTTAAAATGTAATATTTAAAATATTTCTCCCTTTAGTTTGTTTCTTAACCTTTTATTCTGATAATCAGCTAATGTAAGTATATATAGTTATTTCATATTGCCTGCAAAGACTGTGGCCTCTAGGCATTCGGTTACATGTCAATTTGACAATCACAACCCTAGATGGTAAGTGCTAAAATAATGATCAGGATAATCTGACATCCTTCCCTGTATGTGCTGGGTAGAAATTCTTAGCCCAATGCCTGGCTAAGGAGTACATGATCAAAGCTGTTTGTCCATCAACCTACCCACTACTCACAGAATGCACTCTGCAATGGTACATTCCTATGCTTTGTTCATGCAGGGACCCTTGTTCCCAACATCATCTTTCCTTGTCCTTTTTATTATGTTTTAAAAGATAAGAGTTGATATTTACTGGCTGCTTCTGACATACCATATACTACCCAAGAGCATTACATGTATTAGTTCATTTATGCTTCGCAATATTCTGTGAGGTGGATATTAGCAGGACCTCTTTCCAGGCTTCAGTTTCCAAATTTGTAAACTAAGCATTAAAATGATATTTACCTAATAGGATTGTTGTGGGAGTTAAGTGAGTTAGAAATGGCTAGGATGTGGCAAGCACTTAATAATTAGCCATTATTAATATTATGATAGTTTCTAATGTAGAAATTTATAGTTCATGTTGATTAATGACTTGCCAGTAGCCACTAAAGACAAAATTTGAAGCCCTGGCTGGTGGCACAGTGGAAAAGGCACCGACCTGCAAACCCAAAGATCGCTGGTTGGATTCCCAGCCAGGGCACATAACCAGGTTGCAAGCCAGGTCTCCAGCCAGGTCCGTAGCTGGAGGCAGGTGAAAAGCAACCATACATTGATGTCTCCCTCCCTCTCTGCCTCTTGCCCTTCCCCTCTGTCTCTAAAAAATAATAAATTAGATCTTTTTAAAAAATAAAAATAAAATAAAAATAAAGATAAGATTTGAACTCAACCATGTCCCCCGAGTCTGAACCCTCAAACACCAGACTCTGTCTCCTTCCTTGTTCATTTTTCTTACTTATTCAAATATCACGCACCCCCTCTAGAAAGCCCTGAGCACTCACTTAGGTCCCTAACATCTCATTTGAATGCATCATGATATGTAGCATAGTGTTTCGCTCATATAAGACCTTAACTATATGAAATATTTCCATCTTTGCTTCAATTACATGAACAGTTATGGACCAACCTTTACTAATGACATCACATTTTCATTTCCTACTTGTGCGAGGGATATCTGCAAGACTTTCTCTGGGTTCAATGATTTTCTGGGAGGACTCACAGAACTCTACATATAGTCATAGTCACAACTAAGACTTATTACAGCAAAAAGGTGCAAAGTAAAATCAGCAAAGGGAAAATGTGCATGGGGCAAAGTCCAGAGAAAACCAGGTACTAGCTTTCCAGAGTTTTCTGTCTGTGAAGGACCGCAAGGCCTGCTTGATTCCTCCAGCAATGAGTTGTAACAACACGTGTGAAGTATTGTCGATCAGCGATCATTAGAGACTTGGTGCCCAGGGTTTTTCTGGGCGCTGATCACATAGGCACTCTGCCTAGCATGTAATAACGTTTCAGGCTGGGAAACGTTCTCTATTCTGTATGGGAATAATGGAAGCTTCTGTATGAGCCACATTGCTTGTATAAACATTTTAGGCACAGTAAATCACTCATCAGCTCTGGGAATGTGGGAACCGTCCTGTGATGTTATACCTATGTGTCAATTTGGAGGATATTTTGGATGAGATTACATTTAAATCATTGAGTTTTGAGTTAGTGGATTGCCTTCCATGATGTAGGTGGGCCTCATCTAATCAGATGAAGGTCTGATGAGAACAAAAAGACTGGTCCCCCAGTAAGCAGAAATTCTCAAGCATGCTGCCTTCAGGCTTCAGATTAGCTCTCCTGGGTCTCCAGCCTGCTAGCTCACTCTGCAGATTTTACATTTGCCAACTCCTATAAACACACGAGCCAATTCCTTTCTATACAAATATTCATATATCCTTTTTGTTGTTCATCTGAAGAACCCTGCCTAATACACCTCCCAAAACCCAAGTTCCCCAATGCTAGTCAACCTTGCAAGCAGGTCTTCTTCCTAAGCATAGTAGTCTCAGGCCTTCTGTGTTAACTCTTCACTACACACTACTGATTTTGATAGCCCCAGAAGCCACAGGGCAATCATACCATGGAGGAGCAGAGCCCATGAGTAATAAGAAATTATGAGGTGTAGAGAAAGTGATTAGAGAGAAGCTGGCTCATGGTGGAAGAGAAGTGGAAGCAGTAGACACAGTGAAGCATCCAAATGGGAAACAGAAGATATGCGCCTGGGGGCACAGAACGAGCAGGTCACAAGATGCTCCTTTGTTCCACAAAACCTGACACCATAGTGGGGTCTGTGATGAATTAAAGATGGCCAGATATTCTCTGCGACTCTACATGAAGAGGTAGAAGCTCTTTTCCCCTCCTTAAATCTGGGCTGACTTGTGATTTGTTTAAACCAATAGCATACCAAAGAATGGGCATTGTGGTTGTTCTAGGCACAGGCTTAAGATGACCTGGCAGCTTCTGTCCTTGTGCTTTTGGAAGCCATGAGTCACCATGGCATGAAGTTCTGCTACTTTGCTGAAGAGAAACTACTAGGGAAAGAGTGGGTCGGTGGGGGAGAGAAGGAGATGCCAGGCCAGTGCCCAGCCACTCTGGCTGTCTCATCTGAGTCCCATGCACATGAATGATGTCATACAGGGTGTTCCATCCCAGCTGAGACTCCAGATGACAGCACCTACATGAGAGGCCTCAGCGAAGACCATAAGAAACCAATTGCCTGGCTGAGCCCCACTCATATTACAGAATCATGAGAAAATAATAAAATGTTGCGACCTTAGACCACTAAACTCTAGGACAGTTTACTTCTTAGCAAGAGAAAACTGATATGGTAAAGCAGAGGAAAAAGTTTGACAGCAGTGGCTTCGTTGAAATGGCGGGGCACCCAAGAAGAAATCAACTGACGCCTGGGGGCTGGGGCCGCAGGATGGCTCCATGAAACTTGACACCAGGCACTCTTTTCCAGTTTCCACTGTTGCACAACTCCAGCATGTGTCACTCCACAAAGAAAACAATCTGTACCCTTCTGATTTAAGCTTTACTCTAGAATCTTTTTCAGACCTTTCCAATCCTCAGACCGAAGTTTTGAGATCCCATGCACAGTAAGTTATGTTTGTCTTCTGAATGCCTATTGCCTGAGTGAAGATCTTAGGTCATTGAAAGTCCCACACCCTGAAGCTCATTTCTCCATTCAGGAAGCCAATGCATCGGAAAACCTCATCCCTGGCAAAGATCCTCAGCTTGTGTCTTAAGCAAGTATTTGCAGAAAGCCAAGTCAGTGAGTCCCAAAGTGGAATAGTTACCGCCAAAACCAGTCTGACTGATTTTATTGGCAGAATTCATGGATCATTTAGTTGTAGCAGAAACTGAACTTATGATTGTTGTAAATGTTTTCATATCTCATTTATGAACAGAGAGAGAGAGAGATTTCACAAATTAACCAAGCACCTCAACAAGTCAAAATTGAAGACAGGGACATAATCCAGGGCTCTCTCCACTACTGGCAGCATAAGTTTTCATTGATATATTTGTGTTTTTCCATTGGAGAAAGCTTGGGTACAGCCCAGAATTTTCTTTTCTTTTCTTTTCTTTAAGTTAAGCCTGATTTTACTATTTTTAGTTTATTTATTTATTTTTTAAGATGTTATTTATTATTTTTAGAGGGGAAGGGAGATAGGCAGAGGGAGAGAGACATCAGTGTATGGTTGCCTTTCACTTGCCTCCAGCTACAGACCTGGCTGGAGACCTGGCTTGCAACCTGGTTATGTGCCCTGGCTGGGAATTGAACCAGCAACCTTTGGGTTCCCAGGCCAGAATTTTCTTTTTAGTACTTTAGCAAAACATATTTCCTCTTTGTGATATCACTTTTAACCCAGGACATTTGATTTGTTTCTTATAAGTAGTCTCGACCATCTCTTAGGGGACTGGGGTGGGAGAGTTCTGATAGAAAATAAATTCCCAGCCATGACTGGGTTGTTCAGTGGGTTGGAGCATTGTCCTTGTACACCAACCAAATGGCTACAAGTTTGACCCCCCAATCAGGGAACATACAGGAGGCAACTGATGGATGTTTCTCACATCAATGTTTCTCTCTCTTTCCCTCTCTCTCTAAAATCAGTAAACATACCCTCATATAAGGATCTTTTTAAAAAGCTATTAAAAAATAAATTCCTAAAGGGCCATCCATGTGTTGAGAAAGGATGTTTAAGCCCAGCCAGAAGGAAGAGTGTGGATTGGCTCTCCCTGCTGGTGAGCTTGGGAGACAGAATTGCCACCTCTTTTCATCTCATTTCTTAAAAATGACCCCTTTTCAATGTTTCTATGAATGAATATATAGCTAAGAGGTCATCTAAAATGATAAATCAGAATGAATAAAATATGTGCATATCCAGTCCATAGACACTCTGTTTTGTTTAGGACATATGGAGAATCCATCCATCTTATCCAACAAATATTAATTGAACACCCACCACATGCGAAGTCTTACAGAAACATATTAGGTAGAGACCATACTTCCTGCTCTCTGAAAAGTGCTTTTACAATTTCACAAAAGAGACAAGACAAGATGTGAACACAAAAAACTATGATCAAGGTAATAAATGAGTAAGTACCAAAGGGGAGAAAAATAAGGTGAGATGAAAGTTCAGAAAAGGGAGACATCACTTCTGGCCAAAGGAAATATAGAGTAGAATGATTTCTTAAAAGTATAATCTATCACCCTCCAACTCCTGGTTTAAAAGCCTCACACAGTTATTAGCTATACAACCTTGGGCAAATCATAAATTTTCTGTGTCTTAGTTTGCTTATCTTTGAAAAGGAAGGGTTGGACTAAATGATCTTGAAGGTCCTTTCCGCTCTAAAGTACTGGGATACATAATTTTTCATGAGAAGGCCCAGCAAAATATGTGACAATCTACTCTTTATACAACCAGAGTAACTCCTGAAACCTAAATAAGATCATATTACTCATGGCTGAAAACCCTTTCATGGATGCATTTCAAAGAAAAATCAAACTTTTTTTGATGGCATACAGGGTCCTGGAATGTCTGGTCCTGCTCCCTTTCTAACCCCATGTCCAAGGTCTCCTTCCCCGGTTCCTGCTCTCCTGTCACAGGGACCTCCTTTCTGCTCCCTGAGTTCACTAATCAGGACCTTCACACATGCTGTTCCCTCTGTTAGGAATGCCCTTCCTCTTTTTATAAGAAGAAAACCACATGTACATGTGCATGTATAATTTTTATAAAAGAAACAAAAGCACACAATTGAAAAGGTGTCTACAAGACAGGATACCACAAGATAATGATCCAACCTGAAAGGGTTGGGAAGCTGAGAGAATAGAAATCATGTTCCAATATAGAGACCTGTGCTTATACTCTTGTTTCCATGCATATTTCACTCACTTCCTCTGGGCTTGGCATCAGGGAAATGGAGCCACTCAACTTTCCCAGGAATAAAAATCTGGAATCCTGGCAGGGTGAGGGAGGGGGAGTTGCCTGGATAGGTGAGGTAGAGGGGAGAATCTGGGGCTCTCAGTGTGTTTTATGCTGACTTTAACATCATTCTCCTGATTTCCTCCTCACGCCTTCAACTCCTGTCTGCTGCACACAGGCACCTTCAATTCCTGTGCTGTGACTTGGACTAGGTATACTAGTTACACTAGTGTCCCATTAGCAAGCACTTGGCATTCAGAATGCTTAGTTTTCCTAAGTCCTCCTTCCATTTTTTTTTTTTTTCAAAAATGTGTTCCCTCCTTGAAATTACAATGATCTTTCTCTTTATCAATTCTCTTCATCCTTCTCAGTTTCTTCCTCATTAGTGATTCTTTTTATACTCAATTTTAGCCAGGTTTGTGGAAAGGTTAAGGATGAAAGGTCTTCTGTCTTTCATGTTTAATGGGAGGGTCTCTTCCTTTATCTCATTTTAATACTTTCAGCCTTGATATTCGATCAGATTCGGAGTCAGAGGTGGACTTCCCTGACCACATGTCTAAGTAGGTCCTCCTGTAATGCTCTATTAGAGCACCCTGTTTTCTTAGTTCATAATGTTTCATATGAGTGAAAACTGTATCCTTATTCACTGACACTAATTTTAAATACAGATGTTTATTATTTAAGACCTGTTTGCTTCCATAAGAATGCAAGCTCAGGGAAGGCAGGGATCATGTCTACTATCTCCTACCAATTTGCATGCTGCAGCACCACACCATAGCAGAGGCTCAAAAATTCTTATTGATGAATGTTCACAAACATGAGGATCAAATCTTAGACTCCACAGACAGAACACCCACCACCAAGGCTGGAAAGAAAAGAAGACAAAGATGTAGCAAATGGCATGTAACAAATAAACAAAGACTGTTCAAATCCTAGAACAACCACTCACTTAGCTATGCAAACTTGTGGATAAATTGCATTAAGATGAAGATAATAATAGCACTCCTACCTCATGAGACTATTCGAAAAAGTGCAATGATTCCACCTTAAAATGATAGCTAGCACATAATGAGTGCTACATTGGTGTTGGCTGTCATGTATTAGAGCACTTGGTTTGGGAAGCTAGGTGAGGCTCAAAGTTTGCTCTAAAAATTTAAGGCTAAACTTCCATGGAATATAATCAACTTGGCACTGCGTGTCTGGAATGTTTAGAATTCAATGTTGAATTCTTGGTTCTACTTCTTAGGTTTTCATTCTGTTTCTACTTATATCCAGTAACTTCTAAAGCAGGACCCCTTGGGGGTAGCCCCCCAAAAAGGTTCCTCCTTGAGGACAAAGTATGGTAGAAGAATGGTGTAGAGGTACTAGGAAGGAGGTAACTTGATAGGCTTAGGAAAATAGATGTCTTGGAAGGAGTCAGGTATTCAGGTGAAGAAAGGAATTTTGAACACCAGACAGATTTGGTTGAAATACCAGCTCTACCACCACTAGCTATATGATCCTCAACAGTTTGCTAGACTTCTTGGTGCCTCAGTTTCCTTGGCTATCATAAATGCACTAGGAGATGATGTACATAGAGAGTAGGGCCAAGACCTGGTGCAGAGGAAAATGCTCTAGTATTTAAATTATCATTGTTATTACTAAGATTAGTTGCTTTGTAAGTGCAGACATTCTCTCTAATCTTGGCACTGGCCCAAACCCTATGAACCTGTCCCAAATCACACACATTTATCTTCCCCTTTAGGTCACCGGCCCATTTCCCACATCCTAACACTCTGGATTACAGTTTTGCTATTGTTATTCCAAGTTTGGGGGGTTTGTTTGCTTGATTGTTTTTGCATAATGAGACATAATTCTGAAATTTCTTGAATACCTAAGCTTACTACAGGGTCTGACAAGTGTCAGAATCCTTCAGTCAATGAAATTTGTGAAATTTTATTATCTATAATCAATTAACTACAACCAGTTGACACTACTATTTCTACTACAAATTCCACTCTGTCATACTTCCCCTCATGGTCAAGGGCATTAGAGTAGCCATGGGCATTTTTGGCATCCAGCTAAGAAAAAACTGTGTTTAATTTGGATTTCCTGAGATATGTTTCTGTGGTTCACAGGCATTTCTGGCCTGCCTAGTACTGGAACGGCTTTCAGCAACACTCCTGGAAGAAATGCACTGCTCACACAATGGGGTAAGACCAAAAGTCCTGTCATGAGAAGAATATACTCTAAACTGCACCGCAGAAGCACTTGAAGCACGTGAGTTGTAAAAGAGAAACAAAGTTTGATATAGAATCAGAAGCTAGTCTGTGAAAAGTTCTTCCAATCTTCAGATGAGTAAGATTGAAAGCCAGTGATTGACTAAGTCAACACTTAGTCAAAAACAAAAAAATAAAAACCAAATTTAATCATTCATGGTACAATGAAAGGTTCATGTTCTTTCTTCTTTGATAGGAGCCAATGACAGCTTCAATCCTCTCCTCTCACCCAGCAGGGACACATCCAGATCTGTTTTTGTTTTTGTTTTTTTTTTCCCCACCTGCTTCATGGTCACCAACCCCCTGTCAGCTCTGTTAAGGTGGGAAGCACACCTGAATCAGTCCACACATATAGGCACAGTAGAAATTTTTTGAAGAAAGAAATAGGCCCATCAGTTAGAATATGTATCTATTGGCATACAAAAATGAAGCTTCATTCATGTGATCACTCTTCACTTACTTAATCTCCTAGCTCAACTAGGCAAATTGGCCTAAAATCCATGAGCTTCGGGGTATAGAATATTTTCACCATGGGGATAGTCTCTTGGTTTTTCCACTGTTGAAACTTTACCCCCAAGTCTTCTTTTCTTTCTAGACTTTTTCCCTAGGCTCTTAGTCTCACCTAACACATATGTTTATGCACTTCAGGAATAGACTTTGAATTACTAGGGCTTATGATTGGAGTTATTTTATTTCATACCCAAATTTGTTACCCAAGTTGCTATGAAACCCAGAGAGGGCAGGAAGAGAAGAAATCCTGTGGTCAGGAATAAGCCCTGCCCTGGTGAAGTTAGGAGATGTCCTGTTCCAGCTGACAGTTTACAGGAGATGAGAGACACTGATCTTAAAATGGGCCTCAGGAGAGAAAATACATGCGTGAGAATAAATCTCTGTTCGTTTCTCATAGGTTAACAGGAAGGATGCCTTACTTTTCCAGCAATAATACATTAAGTTCATTGAGATAAGTGACCTCTTATTTTATTTCCTTGCAGACTAGATTATAACCTTCTAAAATGAAACACCTCACCCTATGATATTTTCGTGGAATGGAGTGGACAGCTGTTGCGTTGCCTGTCCAGGATCCATTCCTGTTATTCTGATAACAGTCCACTGGGTTTATGGTGGTGGGAGTTCGCTCCATGCCTGGATCCAGGAGTAGGTCCAGGACTCAAGTTGTGTAAGACATTGCTACTCTAGAGATTAAAACTTGAATGGTGTAAAAAATGAAAACTAGTGCTCGAGTGGTGTGGATCAATTGGATGGGTGTCATTCCACAAACTGAAAGCTCACCAGTTTGATTCGTAGTCAGGGCACATACCTGGGTTACGGACCTAGCCCCTGGCTGGGGAACAGGGAGAGGCAGAGAGGCAACCAATCAGTGTTTCTCTTACACATCAATGTTTCTCTCCCTCTCTTTTTACTTCCCTTCTCCTTTCTCTAAAAATAAATAAATAATATCTTAAAAAAAAAAAAAAAAAAGAAAAAGAAAATTGTTGTAATTCTTTATCTTAAACTCAGAGGCTTGAAGCAAGGACTCAGGTCCTTGAAGCTTTTCTTGTACTAAGACCTGTTCATTGTTGTTGTTTTTTTAATTTTGCTTCTCATCTATGAGCTACTCCTTAATTTTTTTATTATTTTCTTTCTTTCTCCTCTTTTTTTTTTTTCTCCACGTTTCAGCACGTGTTTCTGTAGTTTGAATCAGAGAACCTAGTAGACACTGGTAGACAAAGTGAACCTGAGATGTCAGAAAAACCAATATCTGGAGCTGGACCCAGTTATAATTGGACAGCAGCAAAAACTTGGTTCTTGGAACTCCCATTTTGTTTCCATCTCCACCATACTGAGAAGTCAAAAACTCCCACCTCACACAGCCACCTCCACAACACCAGTGCCCTGGTGCCCTCTCCAGTTTCTTCCTAGCAGCACCTAGTCCCTGAAAAGGCACTGGCATATCAGTCATCACTTATTTGGCCACTGCTTTTCAAGCACCTGTTCAAGGTACTTTCAATACATTAGTAAAATCTCTGCTGCAGTGGTGCTTTCATTCTAGTGTTAGAATAGGAACAGATAATGATCAAGTAAATAGCATAATGACATAATTTGGCAGGGTGATAAGAATTATGAAGGATGACATGACAGAAAATGACTGATTGTTCTGGGAAAACTTTTCTGAAGAGTAGACATTTGAGCTGGGATGGGGATCATTTATGAAAACCAGACATACCACAATATGGGGTGGGGGTACAAATGATCCTAGAAAGTTAAACAGCAAGTTCAAAGGCCCTATGGCTGGGATGAGCATGGTGTTCTATTGCCATGTGTGCGAGGGATAGATGTATAAGAGATCAGGAATATGTGCATGGGCCAGCTGACACTGGGTTCTATAAACCATAGTAAGAAGTTTGTATTTTATCTTCATTGCCACATAAAGCACTAGAGAGGGATGACATAATAAAAATCTGATTTATGTTTTTAAACTATAACTGATTGCAGTATAGATAAGCTATTGTAGATCAGGAAAACCAGCTGGGAGGCCTTAACAGGGTTGTTGCAAGAGATAATGGAGCTTGGGCAAGAGTAGAGATGGAGAGAAATGAGAAGATATGAAACATGTTTTGAATGTGGAGCTGAAGGTGCTGGTAAAAGATGAGTGATGTGGTGTGTCATTTGCTGATATGAGGACAGCGGAAGAGACAGAGATGTGATGGGGGAGGCAGAAATCAAGGGTTATGTTACAGTCATGGTCAGGTATACAAGTAGAACTATCTAGAGTCCATTGGAGGAGTCAGGGGTGACATAAAGTTGTGAATCATTAGGATACAGGTGGTATTTAAGGTTATAGGACTAAATGAAATATCCAAGAGGAAAATAAAATGAGAGAAGGTTTGTCACTGTCCCTATAGTTAACTGAGACAGTTGACTATATTTGAAACTTGAGCCATCATTTTTTAATTAATAAATTTAATTAATAAACTTTTCAAGATTTGATCTGGCTGGCATGGCTCAGTGAGTTGAGCACCAGCCTGCAAACCAAAAGGTGACCAATTTGATTATTAGTCAGGGCACATGCCTGGGTTATGGGCCAGGTCCCTGGTTGGGGGCTTGAGTGAGGTCACTGGTGAATGTACCTCTCACACATCAATGTTTCTCTCTCTCTCTCTTTCTCCTTCCCTTCCCCTCTCCCAAAAAAATAAGTAAAATTTTTAAAAAATAGATAAATAAACTTTTCAAAGTTCTTATTTGAGATATTAACCCAGATTTTTTACCTTGATAAGTTTACAGTCTAACATAGCATTTTGAAGCATTTATTATTATTATTATTATTTGATTTTTAGTGGCAGGATATTCCTTAGAAAAAATCTTATGACTAAATCTAAATGTAAAGTTGGAAGTAAATGTAAATCTAAATGCTCTGGTTGTTGCTGGATAAGGATGGGAACTAGTCAAAAACCCTGACTCTCATTATTCCTCAAACACCACTTCCCCACACTCACTCAGAATGGTCTCTGAGGGCCCACTGTGGGACTCCATGGCTACAAAGAGAAGACTGAAAATAATCCCTCACCTCTTTGAAACATCTGGTCAAATATCACCCCTTTGATAAGACTAACCTTTTCCACACTAGAGAAAATTGCAGACTCTCCCCATCCCTACCCTTAGCCTTCCTAATACTTTTAACCTGCTCTTCTTTTAAAGCACATATAAACTACTAACATAATGTATGCTTTTTATTTTTATTTTATTATGAATCATCTCTTCTTGCTACAAGATAAGCTCCACAATGGCAGGTTTGTTTTTTGTTTTTTGTTTGTTTGTTTGTTTTTGTATACTGTTATATCCTACAGTTAAAAATAGTGTCTGGCACATGGTTGGGCTCAACAAATATTCCTTGAATTAATGAATGAGCTAATGTTACAAAAGAAGCAGTTTCTCACCTTGGGGTGGGGGTCAGGGGGCACAACTCCAATCACACATGTTTCCTCCTTCTCCTCTCCTTCCCCACTCCCACCCCATACACGCTCCCTGCTTCGAAAGAGAAGAAGAAGAAAGCAGTTTTTAGCGGACCAATATTTTTTTTATCGCTCAAATATTTACTGAGTGTCAAAATAATCTGCTGTTTGCTAGGTAATTCAAAGATGTAAAGGAATTTAGGAAGTTAAGTTTTAAATAAGGCTTTGTCTTATTCTAGGAATCTTGGAGAATCCAGTAGTATAATTTCTGATTCTTGAGGTGAGTAGTATTTCCTTTGTCTTAAATTGTTACACTGGTAGATTTGAATACTAGTCTCAGTTTTGCACTCCCATCTTATAATAACATTTGAATTCCGTGTTCCCTACCACCTGACGTTATATTGCCTCTCAGTCAGTCAGCAGGGACCTCATCTCTGGTTTTGCTCTGTGCCATGTGACTATCTTTGGCCAATGGAAAGTCAGCAGATGTGTTCTGAGCAGATGTTTTCTAAGTGCTTGTCTGTTCTGCCTTGTCCTGGATGTTTGCCATCTACCAGGAGATGAGCAAGCTGCTGTCAGCCACTGGGCCTACAATGAAAGGCAGGTAGAGAAAACCTGAACCTGGGTCAACCCAAAGCGGGAAACTGAAACTCCTGACAAGCCACAGACCTACGAGTAAAAAGTTAATATTTGTTGCCATGAGCCAGAGATTTGGGGGTATGTTATCCAGAAGTAGCACACTTAAAATATGACTAATATAGTCATAAATAAATATAATGAACTTAATAATGGTGGCTCTCCTGCCTGGAATTTAAGATGGAAAGAAAATTCTACCTTCTATTAAAATAGGAGAGAGGGCATTTTGTGGTTTTCCTAAAACTAAGGTGAGCAAGCTAAAAAACCAAAAGGGAGTCACATTTCCCTTAGGAAATGTGATTTAAGGTGTTGTTTTAATGAAGGCAAATGACCTTGCCAGAAAGAGCACAAGAGTGGGAGCAGAGAGGTGAGTCCTAGCCAGACCATGACCTCTTTTCCCCTCAACGAACCCTGAGCTGTCTACTAATCCCCGGTGTTCCTGCGTCCAGTATATGAGGATGTGGAAGCAGATGGCTGCGAAGGTGGCTTTCTGCTCTAATGTCAGATTAACCATCCTTATTGTGGAGGCAGAAGAAAAGTTATTATGAAGCAATAGAAGTAAAGTACTTTATTGATGGATGGAAACAAGAATATTTTAAGGAATAAAAACAAAACTCCCTGCAATTGCATTATCCTGCCATGATAAATAGAATTTCCAATGTAAATGGAAAGTAAAAGGACAATCCCAAACTGAACCACATCAAGATGGCCAAAGTCTCTTAAGTAAGAGTATTCCACAGAACGACTTCAGGACATTTTTCTTGGATAAGAAAATTGGTGTAGAAGCAAAGTATGTTTTTTTATTTATAAAAGTAAGCTTTAAAAATAACAAGTGACTAGAAGGTAAACACGTTGAATGTTGTTCTCATCTAACTTTGACATTACCAGTTCCTGGGTCAAGTGCCCAGAGTGCTTTCCATAGTATCCTATTCACTGTTTTAGAACAGCTTTGCAGAACTGAGGCCCTTGCTTCGCCTACTCTAGGTTATGCCTAACCTTCTGCCGGCAGAGGCCCAGTTGTAAAAAGGGCTGCACTGTGAAAACCAAACTTTTGAGTTTGTCCTCCCCACCCCGCCCCCATCTTCTCTTCAAGAAGGATTATCTGTCTTGGTAAAATGTCTTATCTCTTCCTGATCACTTTTTGAAATCTGCTAACAGCAATCTGCTTTGTTCCATCGAGGAGTCCTGTCATCTCTCAAGGCAAGAAGAATCATCAATGGCATCTCACTTCAACAAATTAGCCACAGTGTTTACAATGCAAGTCCAGGGGGCTGAGCTTTCTCGCATTGCAAGAAATTCCCAGGATTCTAATATTTTTCCAAGGGGGAAAGTTTTGATCCAGTGCAGTTTCCTCCTTTAGCTTAGCACACATTGTTCTATATGATCCCACTGAATGCTTTCAGCTGAACTCTTGGCAATATTCACATACATGGACACACACACACACACACACACTCACCCATGGAAGCAAATAAAGAAGCCAAATGGTGCAGGGAAAACAAAGGGATTCGAAAGTTAGGAAATCTATAGACCTGCGTTGTAGTCGTGGTTCAGCTAAGTCAATCATTTGTTGTACAACTTGAGGCAAAACACTTCTTTCTGATTCTCCTTCTTCCAGTGTTAAATGATAAAAGAAGGGGTAGGGCCATATTATTCCTAATAGCCCCTCCAGCTCTAACAGTGCATAACTGTATACTTCTAATTGGTAGCCAGATAGGGATACATTTTCTTAAGGTGAGGCAGTAAGAAACCAGCATGAATCAGTTCAACGCTCACCTTTCTCCTCAAGCAGGAGGTATCACTCAGTGGGGGCAGACTTGTGAGACCCACAAATCCTTGCCTCAATTCCCACCTAATGTTACTAATATAGCTATAAAACAGTGCTCTTTGGAGGCTATTTCTACCAATGCCACTGCTATGTTTTGTTGCGCTGGTCCTCATGCAGAGCCTGAAGGATGTGGTCTCAGCATTTGAAGAGCTCCTATTATAGGGCCAAGGCTAAAGGAACAGCCTAGAAAAACATCACAGTCAGGGGTGACCTAAGTAACTTCCTGAGGTCCCTTTTAGGCCCATGAGTCAATGTATAGGAAGACTGAACTTATTAATCAAAAAGTGCTGATCTGCTCAATGTCTAATTATACCTGTCACTTCTGTAGCCCACACCCCAGCCTGACACGGTTGCTCTCTCTGAAGTCACATAGCTGTACTTGCAGACCTGTTTTTAGTTGATCTGTGTATTTTCTGTGTGACATGTCTCTTCCACGTGACAGTTCAATTGTCCAGAGAAACACTAAAACCTCTTCATAGAACAGCCCAGCAACCCAGACCACACAAACCCTTCCTCTCCTCCTCTCCCCCTGTAGCTCCTGTTAAATTCCCAGCCATCTCTCAAGGCCAAGATCAAATCCTTCCTCCTCCAAGAAGCCTTTCTTGATCCCCTCCCCATCAGATTTAATCCCTCTATTCCTTGCATTCCCCAAGCACTTTGTACCTTTATTATTTTAGCACTTACTTACCTGAGTCTGTCTTACATTAAAGTTTCTTTATATATGTTTTTCCTGTGACATTTTGAACTTGGGCAGATAGAAGTCTTTTTCTATTATCTTCAGCATCCAGTAAAATGCTTTGCACATAGTAGGCACTCTAAAAATTGTTCCACGAAGTGTGAAGGTAGAAAATAATTGAAACAGGAAGCATGTCTTATCTGTTCTTTTATTTTCCATAGCAAAATGCACTTTAAGTAGTGAATTCTTAAAATTGTTGAAGCACTTATAAATGCATTAAATAATGCAATACTAAGGTAGAAAGCCAATTAGCCTTGTAATTTGTTCGTATTGCACATTAAAATAAATTCAGTCTATTTAATCAATGTCAAGAATGAAATTTGCCAGTAATATTCATTTAGAAGTAAATGCTTCTTTCATTCACCCAATGAATTTATTTATAACGAGTCTCTACACACTTTAATTTGGAAGGAATGTATACTTTTAATGAAACACTCAGAGTATTTAATTAATCATTTACGACAGCCATAAAAGACATGAAAAAACATCTTTCCATTTAAATGACTATTTCCTAGTATAACAAACTTTTCCACTCCTACTCAAGGCAAGCTACAGTAATTTCTGTTACAGTATTTTACATTTTTCAATTTCACCATCTCCTCATTCTGTTTCTCCCTTTTTTTCTTTTTTCGCCCAATCAATTAAACTAAATCAAAGACTGTTTAATAGCTCTTGTTCTAGCTCAGCCTTTCTCTACAACTCTCTCCACTTCATCTGATGTCATAACATCCTTCACATTCACGTCTTGTCATTCTCAAAAGTATTCTCTTAAGTTTAAGCTTTATGAACTTGTAGAAAATTGTAGTATCATGACTAATTGCCACTTTTCACACTTTTTTCTATACTAGATTCTGTACAATTCACAAAAATCCAACCATCTTTGGATACCCTGTGTGCAAAGGTAAGCAAGAAAATGTACTCAATATCTACAACAATTATGTGTTGTCCCTACCCACAGCAGTTCTCTGATAATATATGTAATGAAGTTAATTTGATATAACCTAATGTTTAATCCGCTAGTATAGAACAAAGGCACTAGAGCAGGATCCCATTCTGTTTTAAACAAAAGACAAAGAAATATACTTCAAATTTCTGACAATGGCCTTGACTGGTATAGCTCAGTGGGTTTGGTGTCATACTGCAAACTGAAAGATCACAGGTTTGATTTCCAGTCAGGAAGCACACGCCTGAGTCTCCAGTAAGGTCTCCAGTTGGGGGTGTGCAAGAGGCAACCGATCAATGTTTCTCACACATCATTGTTTCTCTCCCTCTCTTTCTACCCCCTTTCCTCTCTCAAAAAGTAAGTAAATGAAATATTTAACAAAATTTTTTAAAAATTTCTGACGATCATTTCTCTAACAAATACTTGTTCTCTGTTTATTGTGCATCTATCATCTATTATGAGAATTGTGTTCTAGAAGGTTTATAATCTTGTTGGGGAAAGAGATTATCATCAAATTTTTCAATACAATTCAGTTAATGCTATAATAATAAAATAATAGTAATAACACATAGTACTAGAGTTTCCCACAGGGAAACAGACAAAATTAAAATAATCTATAGAACGTGAGCAAGGAACTGTGCATGTTTTATGGAGAATAAATACAAAGTAAATCAGACCTTACCCACTGAGAGTACAATAGGAGAGTTAGGGCTTCTGCTTACATAGCAATGACATAGGCATGACCGTATCTTCCTTGTGACACTTAGCAGGTTCTATACTCTCAAGTTTGCTTTCAGATGGAGAGATGACAGCAGGTATCTTTTTTCAAGGAGTTACCTTTTTTCTTTTTAAAAGAGGAAGTATCTTTAAGTTTATCCTTGAAAGGCAAGTAGAATATAGATGCATAAGGATGGGGAGGAAAAGACAGAAAGCAAGAATGTGAATCTTTATGACATTGTTCTGTTCTTAACCTTCTCAGCAGACATCTACCAGATACTATAATTTTGCCATTGCTTTTAAAAAGGTTTCTGCACTACCAAATATGCATGACACCCCCACCTCACCCCAGTTCTTGGTTTCTCCCTTTTGACCTTATCATCTGCTATTAATTGTGAGAAACTTTCATGGGAGATAGAGTTTGTTGTAGTCCTCCATAATAAAGAATAAATGGTAAATGGTACTACCTCAGGGATTTATTCACTTTCTCCCATAAACTTCCATCTCACATTGTTTATCATAATTAAACAGCAAATGCACCAGAGAAGAACTCTGCTCTGCAGAAGAATCCCTATGATTCTTGGCCTTCACTCTTTAAAAAAAAAAAAAAGAAAAAGAAAAGAAAAGGAAACCATGGCACAATAGTACAGAGTATGGACTTTCATTGGTTGCTGTGCCAATTATGGTACCCACTAGCCACATGTAGCTACTTAAATTTAAACTGGTTAAAATTAAATAAAATTACAATTTCAGTTCTTTAGTCACATAAGCAGCCACATTTCAAGTGATCAATAGCTACCCGGGGCCTATGGCTATCCTGTTGGACAGTGCAGACATAGAACCTTTCTTACAGCAGAGAAAGTTCTATTGAACAGTGTGGCAATAGAGCTTTATGACTTGGTGACCTTGGGCAAATTACTCTATGTGTAGTTTTCTTATCTGTAAGTGGAATAATAAATGGTTTCTATTTCACAGGATTCTTATGAGAACTAAATGAGTTAGTATTTGTAAAGAGCTTGGAACAATGCATAGCACACCCTATATATAGGTATGTTAAACAAATAAAAACACTTAATTTACCTGTAATAAGGTAAATTACCTTATCTGTAATAAGGTGGCCAAGTCTAAATACTATTGAACTTGAATAAAGTGGATTGGGGTGAGGAATCAGTTCTATTGTTTCCCACCAGCTGAGGTTCTCTTCTCACTCTTCCCCTGGCCTCTGCTCGCGTTTGTTTTGTTCAGCTAGGAAGACCACCAAGCAGGAGCTCTTCTCTATTGCACAGTGAGTGCTTAATAAATATTTATACTAGAAATAATAATGATGTATATGGAAAAGAATCGCTCTATCATCTTGGAACTGTAGCCACTGCCAAAAAGTACATGACTTCAAGCAACTCGGCTGTGCTCCATGGCAGATTAAGAGAGGAAGTGAAAAACTCAACTTGTTTAGGGATTTATGATGAGAAATAGTTCTGGTAACCAAAGTCTCTTGGATCCAATCCAGACTGGTAATCCCACTTGGATATATATTTGGGTGTTTTATCATAAATACAAAAAAAAAAAAAAAAAAAATGTCTCTTGGCCTGAGATACTCAAAGTGTGTGTTGTTGAATGGAATTCTTTCTCACTCCCCATTCCACGGGGATGGTGGACAGATTGTTAAGAGAGAAACTGATGTCATTAGGGTATATACTCAAATGACAGACACAATTTCTCCTTGTCTGGGAAATTTTTGTAACTGAGCAAAATGTAATATGTGCCAAGGACAGACATAACCTTCATTATCAAACAATTTGCCTTTTCTTATGCCATTCCTATACCAAATTTGTCCTCTGTTCCACCTCTTCCTATCCAAATTCTCTTCTTTCTTTTAGGTCCTTGTAAAATATTCCCCCTCTAGGAGCCCTTCTCTGATCACCCCAGCTGGGCATACCCATGACCTTTTCTGAAATTTTTGTGTCATTAATTACAACTGCCACTATACTATATATAATATCTATATGCTTACATGTTTATTTCCCTTATTGAGCTAATGTCTTTACAGCCTCTGCATCTAAAGTGTATTTTAAATATAGCGACTGTTGCTCAATGTCTTTGAGGGCTTGCTGCCTACTCCAACATTTTTCTTTTCTTTTGATTTAGAAACAGAGTCCTGCTTTTTAGCTCTCTCTCTCTCTCCCCCTCTCTCTCTCTCTCCCTCTCTCTCTCTCTCCCTCCCTCCCACCTTCCCACTCTCTCTCTTTTCTCTCTTTTATATACTTCTATAAAATAATTTAAATAGCTAAAAATTTGCCAGATTCTGACAGGTACGTCATTTATCTAAGTGCTTGACCAGTGAGATAGAAGCAGAAGTGTAATGTGGAACTTTCAGTAAGACTCCATGAAAAAGAATAAGCCATGCCATTATTCTCCCCTTCCTCACTCTCAGCTTTTTGGAATGCAGTTGCAATGGCTGGAGCTCTGCAACCATATCAACCATGGGATGGTAGTTAAGTACTGAGGTGGGAGTCAGCAAAGTCAGAAGCCTTGGTCTACAAAATCTCTATGGAATCACCATTCCAGGTCAGGACTGCCAACTTCTAGGCCTTTTTTACATAACAAAAATATTCTTCTACCTTTTTCTTAACCACCATTTTGTTGTTTTTATTGTCATATAGAGCTAAACATAATCTTAACTCATACTTTCAATAATTATTCTATCAATTTATATTATACACACTTTCCACTTTATAATAATTTATTTATATTTCAAAATTTATTTTATTAGACTATTTTTAGAACAATTTTGGGTTCACAGCAAAATTAAGTGGAAAGTACAGAATTTTCACATAACTGGTCCCTTCCTACACACACACACACACACACACACACATACAATCTTGCCCACCATCATCAACATCCCACACCCTGTTTTGTTAAAATCAATGAAGTACCACTGACACATTATTACCAACCAAAGTCCATAGTTTACATTATGATTCAATCTATGATGGTACATTGGTTATATTCTATAACTTTTGAAAATTATAATGACATGTATGCATTTTATAGTATCATATGGAGTAGTTTCACTGCCTTAAAAACCCCTTGTGCTTCACCTATCAATTTCTCCTTCCTTCCCTCCAAATCCTTGGCAACCACTGATTTTTTTTTTTTTTTTTTACCATAATATTGCCTTTTCCAGAATGTCATATAGTTGGAAGCATACAGTCTACAGACTTTTCAAGTTAGCTTCTTTCACTTAGTAATCAGCCTTTAAGATTGCTCTATGTCTTTTTGTGACTTGATAGTTCATTTCTCTTCAGTGCTAAATAATACCATTATATGAATGCCACAATTTATTTATATGTTCACATATAATCTTGGTTGTTTCCAAGTTATGGCAATTATGAATCAAGCTATTATAAACATCCATTTATAGGTTTTGTTTGGACATAAGTTTTCAAATCCTTTGGTTAATACCAAGGAGCACAATTGCTAAAAGCTAGGAGTATGTTTAATTTTGTAAGACACTGCCAATTTTCCCAAGTGATTGTACCATTTTGTATTTCCATTAGCAATGAATGAAAACTTCTGGTATCTAATTATTGCTTCAACTAGCCATTCCCTAATGACAAATGCTGTTGAACATGTTTTTATAATTATTGTTAATAACCCTTCCTACAACATTGGGAGGAAAGGTTGAATTGTTATCATCTCCACTTGGCAACAGAGGAAACAGACTGAGAAAGCTTCCTGAATTGTCTCTAATTTTTATAGGTAAGGAATGATAAATCATAGACTTCTTAGCCATTCAGCCAATAATGGAGGCTGTACTGTTGAACTTGAAGGGTTGTTCCCTCTGTTTGGTGGGAGCCAAGAAGTTTTCTCAACGCTGAGAGGTGGTTATGTCTGGCCCTGTCTGTGTAATACAGAGAAACAGTGATATCCAATACATCAACACCTAAAATGAAAGAGCAGTCACTGAACACCACACTGCCAGGAGCATGTCTTGCTTATTTTTAGGCACAGCTCCCTCGCCTTAATCTGAGAGAAACAAAAGCAAAAAGGCTTCAAACAAAACTAACCAGAAACAACCAACAAAACCAAAACCACACAACATAAATTATACTGATACTCAGTCTCGCACATGTGGAGCACCTGTAGAATATCCAGTAGACCCTCCTAGCTTTGCAAACAGAATTCTTTCTGAAAGGCCTTTATTTCCTCTCACACATTTCAGGTAAGAATGCTAAATGTTTGTCCTCCAAGAAAACTAAAATTTGCAGTTTTTACTTTCAGTACTGAAGGCCAATGTCTTGGTTACTAATCATCTCTGATTTGGTGACTTGAGCTCAGGATGGTACTCCTAATAATCAACAATCCAATAGATGTAAAAGAAAAAAAGGCGCATATTTTCAATTTATCTAAGAACTAAGGCACATGTCATGGTTCTTTGTTTATGTATGATGAAAATCAAACTCTTCAAGGAGAGAAATCTGGACAGAAACTTCTGAAATAAACAAAATTTTAAATGGATATATTACCATAGTTCAGAATTTCTCAAAGGTCTTGTTCTGCCATTTTCAGAAACAGTAGTTTGGGGATTTTACTTTAGGGTTTACAGAGTGGAAGTTATGCCAGTCTGGTCTTAGTTACTAAGACCAGAGAAAGGGAAATTTGGACAAAGATGGTGGTGGGGAGCAGGAGTGTTGGATTCCTTTGGAGATTAACTAAATTTCTGACTATTCAATAGAGCATATCCTAACATTCCATACATATATTTTTGGCACTGCTCTGAGTCAATCAGCCAGCTTTCTTTTTATTGTTTTATCATGTTAAAGAAGTAAGTAACATTAGAATTGGCAAAAATAGGAAAGTAAATATTCTCTGAAGTCAAAATAAGAAACAAAGAAAAGGTGGGATTATGGGAAATGCAAAAGAAAGGTGAAGAAACAGTATGTGAAATACAGAGTAAAATCCTCCTTTTCTTTCTCATGTTGAGTTGTAACATCAATGATTGCTGCTTCCTCCATAATAAGAATGTGCATGGCTTTCGATCCTGCCAGTGAAAACTCAGACCAAAGTCATGCAAGTTGTGGTTTTCCATTTTTTTTCCCCGGGGAAATATGCCAAACTATGCCTATGAATATCAAAGATTAGAGATGACCAGAGGCCACAGGCTAGGGGTTTCTTTTAAGTTCTGTACTTTATTGGAACACACAGCCACAGTTTTAGTGGGTGTACTTAATTAGAAGACATTAGGCTATAATGGAATATCCACCTGAAAGTGGCTTCAACAAGAAATCAAGAGGTACATGGTCACAGGGTTGTAACAGTGGCTCAATGATATCACAACATTGAGATGTTTTTGCCCTTCCAATTAGTCAATCGTATGATGGTACATTTGATCCTCTGGCTTGTCACCTTGTGATCACAAAATGGCAGTCACAATTCCAAGTGTCATATTCTTTTATAACTACATCAAAAAGAAGAAGATTGGGTAGCAAGGAAAAAATATTTGTCTTCCCACATCTCTCTCCTTTTATCAAAAATAAAAATATTTTCTAGAATTCTCCAAGTCAGAAATGACCAGAATTGAGTCACACAGCCAACTCTAGGTGCAACATAAGCATGGAAAACTAGGTTCCTATCCAGAATGTTATGTTTTTATCATGGCAATTGGCCTCTGCTAAGGAAGAGAGGGAAGGGGAATGGAGTTGTATAAACATTGGTGTCTGCCATTTCTATTAAGTTCAGAAAGATTGCTGGGTATCAAGAGGAAAAGTTCTTCCTGACAAAAATGATATTTAGGTTTCTTACTGAGATGAAGGGATGTCATACAACCAAATAATTAAGACCTTAGAAAAAAGTTCAACTAAGGTCCTACATTGGAGGGGTGGGGGTGGGGCGTCTATTATCTTTGATCTGATTGATTCTGTATCCTAGGTTTTTTTTTTTTTTTTTAAGATTTATTTTTTATTAGTTTTTAGAAGGAAGGGCAGTGAGGGAGGAAGAAAGGGAGAGAAACATCAATGTATGGTTGCCTTTCACCTGCCTCTAGCAGGGGACCTGGCTGGAGACCTGGCTTGCAACCTGATTATGTGCCCTGGTTGGGAATCGAACCAGTGACCTTTGGGTTCACAGGCCAGTGCCTATCCACTGAACCATGAACCAGGGCTTGTGTTCTAGTCTTAATAGAGAGAATCATAATGCTGAGGGACTCTGAAAGATTAATCTTTGTACCATGAGGCTGGCTTTTCCCTTGCCTATCTCCTATAGATCTGTTTCTTAATTCTGCTAGTCTCAGATGGGATTCACTCTGTAAAACTTAGCTCTCATTTACTCCCTGGGGCCTAAATGTTTTTCAGTAAGTCACTGAAGTTGAATATTTTCACAAAATTTCCCATAGAGAGATGGAGAGTAAGAACGCACTGAATCAAATAAAAACTGGCATCTCCTCATACCAATCATCACCAAGCTCAGAGTACACAATTTATTTTTTCTGCTCAAAAACATAAATTATTTTTTCTGCTAAAGATGAAAGGCACATTTTAAAATAGCCAATACTTCAAGATTGGGTTCATCTTTGCTCAAGAGTCTCAAATAATTCAGACAATCTTACCTTACCTTGCAGAAACTCTCTAGTTCTTTTTAGTTGCTTGAACAATGTGTTGGATGAGAATTTTAAATTCTTCCCATGCTAGGAATGCAAAAATTCATAGCTCTCATAAAATTATTTTCTCTTAATAAAAGAACAGAGAGATCACCCACAAAACAAAATACTTAGCCTGGGTTTAACTTGAAGATCTGAAAATATTTGTGTTATCTTGGTTTTCAATAGGAGTTGCCCCATGGGATCAAATCGCTCTTTACCAGGGTTAATATCCCCACCTCCTGTTTAGCCAGAATCAGATGTACCAGAGAAAAGGAAAAGGAAAATAAAGAGGGGAAAGTCAAGCATATTGCACCTGGCCCATTGTGTAATATCCCACGCTAGGCTGCGAGGTGGGAATTCCTTCTTGTCCCTCCCTCTACATGTGATCAGTTTACATCCTGGAACTTGAGACTTCATTTCCTTGTATCTTTTTTGTTCTAGTTCACATAGCTTTAAATGCTAGTCATGCTCATAAAATTATCTAATCCTTCCTCAAATCCCACTCTTTCCTGCCTCAGCAGCCCTCTGTAATAGTAAATGCTGGTTGTATGGAATAGAAGTTGGTTGATTTGCATTATTTTCTTCTGTTTATTTGTATTTTTGATCTTCAATTGCAATAAATATGCCCTGCTATTATTTGGAATAAGCTAAAAAGTGAATGCATTTCTTTAATCCCCTAAAAGTCCCATTCGATTGATAAAATGGGATTATCTGAGAATTTTGTTGTCTCCAACACTAAGTGAGAAATATATTGTGAGAGAAAGGGAACAAACAAAGTGGAAGCAAGGTGCAATGCAGAAGTGGGGAAGTTATCTAGCACAGCCCTTCTCGGGGTTTGTTTCAGTGTATGCTACTCTTGATGACGGATATATGGGTCCTGTGTACCATGTCTACGTGAACTTCCAACTCATTATTTAAAGGCTCCATGAGCTTGACAGTATACAGAAAACTCCTGGTCACATTTACTTAACCTAGTATTTTTGAAACTCATCTGTCCTTGGAACTCTATTTTTTAGGGCAGGTATTAATTTCTTGTAGAACCAATGTTTAACAAATACTGCCTAAGCACTGTAGGTAAAACATCTTCTATTGCATACAAATTTAACCACTAGTCACTGCTTTGAATTCTTGTAGTATTTACGCCCAGAGGTACAGAGTCAGTATGCAATAGGGGACAGAGCACAGTATCTGGAGTCAGAAAATCTTAGGGAAAAGTAAAGCATTAGACATGTTTTATTTTGTTTTTTTACTTCTATTGTTTGTTTGATCCTTAGAATATATCTTGAATTCTTTACAATTTATATAATTTTCTATTCTCAGTTGGGGTAGGGTTCTTGCAGGAGCAAATAAATACTCCTCAAATTTTAATGCCTTTATATAATAAAAGTCTTATCTTTTTCATCAACGCTGTTCATTTCAGATGTGTCTCTTCATGTAATTGCCTTAGGTGGCTTTTCTCTAAGCAGAAACTCAGGGTCCCAGGTCCCTTCCATTTGGTGATTCTACCATATTGTGGCTTTAAAGCCACCCTGGCACAATCCAGCTGGCAGACAATAGGAAAAGCAGGAGGTCATGGAAGAACAGACTAAATGATCCAGGACCTGAAAGTGGCATAAACCACTTCTCCCATTCTATTGGTCAGAATTAGTCATGTGAGCTCAATGCACACAGCCTTGGATATGTGATATTTCTGTGAGGAAATGAAATATCTACAGAAATATACAGCATTATCTCAGGCATAAGGCCTGATTCGCAACTGGTCCATAAGCCCCTCCATTCCTCACACTTGCGCTGAAGATCCCAATAAATGTTAATACTATTAATGAAGCAATTTAAGCAAGTTTGTTTTTCTCCCCAAATTATTTACAATGACCTCAGCCAGTTAGCATTTGGGACAAAGAGCTTCCAAGTAATTGTATGCAATTACAGGGAAAACACAAGGAAAATACTCTTGTGGAAATTCAATCTGATGAGGGAGAAAGAACCCACATAAATATATCTAAACACCAACTAGAGCCTCTGCCAAATATTCCAAACCAACTGCAGCTGTGCAGGGAAAGCATAAACCTGTAGAGAGTGAGAACAGTATTGTGGAAGAGAATGAGCTAGATGTCTGAATTAATTGGAGCCAGGAGGAAATCGCTAGGAAAGCTCACCTTTTTACAGTATTTTTCAATAGTATATAATTTTCCTAGGCATAAAAGGTGCAAACTTTAGAAAACACAGAAAAATACAGAACATTTTTTTAAATCACTCATAATCCCAATCTTATCTACATCCCATACACCTGGTCTCTGTGGAGGTGATAGCAACTTCCATTTTGATATACTGTAGGTTCTTTCAATCTTTTTTCTTCTAAGCATACATTTTTCCTCAAATATTATACACTACAAGTTTTGGGGGTTCATTAAAAAACTAATCAGTATCATCTGAATAGTTCCCAATATTCCAAGCCTTTTAACTGGCTATATCTTCAATCATGATCAGGTATAAATTATTTCTAATTTTTCACTGTTATGAAAACAAATGATGTGGTGAACATCTCTTTATATTCATCCTTGTATACATCTCTGATTATTTGGCATGCAAAAGAATTATAATAAATGGAGATTAACATTTGTTGAATTTTACGATGTGTTTACCCTGAATTAAGTTTCTTATATGCAATATCTCATTTAATTCTCAGAACTGTACTGTTGTCCATGTTATTGGTGTCATACTCATATTACAGGTGAGGAAACAATAATTTAGAAAGGTTAAACAGCTTGCCCCATATGACAGAACCGGGTTTCAGCCTGGACTAGCTGATTTCAATCTAAGTTCCATCCACTGTGAGAATACTCAGCCCCAGGGGTCCACTTAAATTCTCACTAGTAGATTAACCTCAATGGGAAGTTGACAGAGTAATGGATATGGCTTGAGACGAGGCATGTATAATCAGGAGGAATGGTTTATGTGATGGCTTAGAGAAAAGAAAGGGTAAAGTTTTATGAGGGATAATAACTTTTGCCAGGTCAAAATTAAAAAATATGAGTTAGTCTGCAAGGGAGGTAAGTTTGTTTCAAAGGAGAGTCTCCAAGCCAAAGTTCAGGAGTGTTTAAAAATTATTTAGAGACAATGGGAGTGCCTGTCGAGTCATACAAAGGGTGTGGTGTCAAAACAATAGTTGATAAAGATGTGCTTTATTTCATTCTTTGATTTAGGAAACTGGCTTTAGGCTTGTGCAAAGAAATCAGATCCAAGTTTCAGAGGTCCTTTTGGAGACCTTGTGTCATAATTTTCTTCGCGTCTGACATGTTCTCTGTGGGAATGCAACTTTCTTCACAGTAGCTATAGAATTTGAAGGGAGCTGGAAAGGCATGACCTTGGATGCCTCTTCCATTTCCAGGCTCTAGACACAGCCATTTCTGTGAGGACATTCCAAAGCCCAGACAGATACAATGTGGGCCGGCCCAGAGACAATACTGGCCAGAAAAATGTCAAGGCAGAGTATAGCCTGATGGTTATGAGCAGAAGCTCAGTCCTCGGACTACCTGCGTTCAAATACTGGCCCTACTGTTTACCAGCCATCTAACTTTGGGCAAATTATTTAATCTTTTCTGTGTCTCAGTTTCTCCAACTTGAAATGGCATGATAATAACACCTACTTCATATAGTCATTGTGAAGATGAAATGAGTAAAACAAGTCATAAATGCCAGCTATTATCTCCATAAGGTAAAGGATGATAGCTTGATAGTATTTGCATTTGACCTTCTATCCCCAGCTCTTGGGACACTATAGGTCTTCAGTAGATGTGTATAGATTCAAACTAGGAGGCCAATTCTCCCTGATTTAGAAAGCAGAGCTCTTTCCCCTGTTGATTTAAATTCTTAAACATCAGTGTATATAATTTTCTATTTCATCACAGACTACCCCCTAACACTCTCAGAACCAGGTCCCTTCCCCTCCCCCCTCTAGTTTGTGTCTTCCCTCTTTCTCTCATCGTTCACTACTCTGGTACTCTCTGTGCATATGCACAGGCACATACTTTTAACCTCTGTACTCCTTTCCTTCTTTCCAAGTTCTTGTCCTGTTACCTTGCTGGTAGAGGAAGTTGAATGGAGACCAGGAGCCTTTTTTTTTTTTCATCCTTTAGTTATAGTGATTAGATGAAATTAGACCCCTAGAGACTTAGTATCATCTATTTCTAGAGTTCAAAAGTACCCCTAAGCCTTCTACAGAAAATACTCAAAGTCTCCGGTACTAACTCAAAAATCTATAACAAAATTAGTTCTTTTGGATGGTAGCATTTTTTAAATGTATAAAGTATTCAATTATTTTTGTGTCAATTCATTAAGAATAGTAAACCTGGCCCTGGCTGGTGGCATAGTGGATAGGCGCCAGCTTGCAAACACAAAGGTTGCTGGTTTGATTCCTAGCCAGGGCACATAACCAAGTTGTAAGCCAGGTCTCCAGCCAGGTCTGTAGCTGGAGGCAGGCGAAAGTCAACCTTACATTGATGTTTCTCTCCCTATCTCTCCTTTCCCCTCTCTCTAAAAATAATAAATAAAATCTTAAAAAAAAAAAAGAACAGTAAACCTAAAATGATAACACAAAAGTGTACGCTTTCTTGCTACACTATGGGTCAAATAGCGCTTAGAGGGTAGTCTGGGAACTAACTCCTATGGGTGACATTGTTTCGATGGGAAAATGCACTCTGAATTCCAGACAACCCATTTACTAACTTTTGGGATATGACTATTTAGTAAGTTGGAGACTGACTAAAAATACCAAATATTTTTATGTATTTTTTATCAATGCATTATAAACACATTCTTTGGGTTTATCTTAATAGATTGAAGCAAATTCTAGACTCTTCCAGGGGAGTTGCTTTCCTAACCTCAAAAGAACAATTTTCAAAGGTCTTTGGATTTTCTGCAAAGAAAGAGCCTGGCTATTTTAATTAATTGAATGTATGTAAGCTCGATTATTTTGAGACAGTAGATAAACAAAATCATTTATGTTGCTGGCAGGTTTGCACAAATGGTTTCACAAGGGGAAATCACGTTCAGGTTACATAGGACAGATGTACAGCCTATGTGAGAATATTTGTAAAATATTTTTACTTCTTTTTTCAAAGGCACACACTATGTGTGGAATTAACTGGAATCTGTGTCTTCAATTATTTCTTTACTTCCCACACAATGACAGGCTCCTACTGACAGGGTGATGTGACATTGATATGTTATCAAGTTTCCTTTGCAGCATATTTGAAAAATATATAATATTTGTCCTTTGCCATCAGAAGTTGGGTCCCCTGTGAGGTTTTGACACAAGAGAATGAATTGAGGAAACACATTGGAGGATGGTCTGCTTAAAACTTATTTAAACTGAAACAGAAACCGCAGTCTGTGGAATAGAAAGGGCCCAGAACTCAAGAGACCTGGATTTTGGCTCTGACTCCTGAATGGAGTGGCTGAGAAAGTCACTCACCTCAGAGCCTCATTATTTTAATCTGCACAGTGAGGAGTTTGGTGTTTATACTTGAAGTTCCTCTCCAGCCCTGTGTTTTGTTTCTTAAGTAGGTAATAATAAAAGGAAGTGGGGATGCCTCTTGTCTTTCCACTCATACCACTTCAGTGCAGAGTAGAGAGGGAATGCCAATATCACAGTAACTTCTTTAAGTTCACCTTAACTTGAACATGTATTTTAACAACTAGCAAGTTTGGTGCCTGTGGATAACAGTCAATATGCTCCAAAGTTTGATCTTTTTCTTTCCTTATTTCTTTGTTTTCTTTCCTCCTTCCCCTTTTTTCCCCTGTCCCTCCTTCCTTTCATCCTTCCCCCCTTCCGGTCGCCTTTAAGAGGCTGACGCAACAGCCTTCTTCTTGGCTTGGGAACACAGCTCTGCAGGTCAGGATCTAACAAAAGGGAAATCCCTCATGCGCTGGAACTTCGAAACTCCAAAAATGAGCCATTTATGAAAGCTGAAGTACCACTGGGGTTAGCCAGGAAGCCACTTATGCTTCCAGCCAACTGTCCCCCATCCAGACCATTCAAAGGGAAGGCCTCTGCCAATCTGCCTCTAGCTGTCCAAATTCAGAAGGTGCAGCACCTGCTTGGGAAAGCCACAGCGTGTGGGAAAATGACTGCTGAGGAGGCCACACATTCTTTTTTGCATTGGCCAAACTGTCCTTTTCTTAACCTCAAATATTCTTTCCCTGGATTTGGAAGGTCTGTTTGAAGCTTGCTTTCCATATATTTAGTTTCCCCATCTTGTTAACTTTTAAAACTCATGATAAATGCGAGGGAGGTGGGGTGAGGTTGGGAAAGGGGTAGGGTGGTGGGATTGGTATGGGGGAGGTTACAGAAGAGTAGGGTTGGAGTGGGAAGGGAATGAGAAAAGCATAAATAAATGACCAAATAAAGCAATGAGTGAAAATCAGCAGGCAAATAAGCTAACAAAACAAAATATTTATTGAGTGCCTATGACTTGCTAGGTGGTATTGTGTTAGGCTCCAGGTATATAGCAGTGAACAATGACGCCAGGTCCCTGCTTCATGGAACTTATAGTCCAAGGAGGGACGATATTAAACAAATAATAACAAATACTTTAACGGTTAAAATTGATGCAATTGCAATGAAGAAATACAAGGGACCTTGACCTAATCTGGGAGGTGAAGAGGGTGGTGTTCAACAAAAGTTGGAGATTTTTATACCATTTTCCAAATAAAAACCTAGAAGTAAATTATATTGCAATATAGTGTTTGTTTTTTCTAACTGAAACCCAAGCGCACATCTCGCTCTGCCCCACCCTACACCCCCACACAGGAAGCCTCCCCTCCTCTCAGGATCAGCCTGGGTGTTCTGTGGTTCTTACTCCATTCTTTCTGTTATTATTGAAATATAGTTAACATGCAATATTATATTAGTTTCAGGTGTAGTTATTCCGCATTTATATACCTAACGAAGTGACCCTGATTTCTGAGAGCTCGCCTTCCCCCACCTCCCAGGCTTGAGGAGGGCGCCACCTAGAGTTTGACTGACACATCCCCATGGCCAAAGAGGACAATGATGTTTAAAAACTTAGCCCCTTTGCTATTTTTTGACAATTGAATGGATAAATAATCAATTTAAAAACAAACAAACAAACAAACAAAAAAGGAATGAGTAAAGGAGCAAAGCAGCAAGCAAATACACAAACAAGACAAAAACCTTTCATTTACCGTCGTTGGCGTGCAGAATGAATTGAAAGGACTTCCAAGTTTTCTAGGAAGAGGACTCTCTCTCTCCAGGCACTTTCCAAGATTCGTTTTGCAAAGCTGCCAGGGAGAATTACAGACAATGAATTGCAAGTAGCAGTTCTCATGGTGACATTCAAAGTGTTTTAAATCCAAACCTCAGAGCTTTAAGGTTCTAAGATGATGCCTACAATTAAATTTGCCTTGTTTTTAATAACTACCTGTTAAGTTATTGAACAGTCTATATTACCAAAATCCTTATGGCATTAAGACATAACCCACTGCTGTGTCTTATGGGGTGAGCCACAGCGGTTAAGGAAATGAAAAACATGCATGAGGCTTGTCATTTTTGAATCACCTTAGGGCAAGATAATCCAGCTCTGTGTCACTGCACTTCAATTGGCCTGATAAGAGTAATCAAACGCATTTCACAAAGGCTATCACACACATGAAGAGAAAGATGGAACTTTACCCCTTGCACTGGACAAATCCTTTGTCTCCCAAAAATCTTTCCCCACAGGGAAAAAAATCAGATAAGGAAAGCTCACATTCATTCCTCCATTCACTCATTTCATTTAAACATTTACTAAGCACCTACAGTGATAATGTAGAGATGAAGGCAGATCCTGCTCCAGGGTGCTTATGGTATGTTTGGAGTAGGTCAACAGCAAATGCTAAGAAGGTAGAGTATTTCTAAATACTATCTAGAAATGGAGAGCATGGATGAGGAAGTCCTGACCAGTTTGGAGAGAACAGGGAAACTCTTCACTTTCCAAAATGCCTAGCACATAATAGGCATTAAATAAAAAGTTGCTAAAAACTGGATAAATGCTTAGCAGAAACCCTGTTATAGATAGTAAAAAAAAAAAAAAAAAAAAAAAAATCAGTAAATAGTCATTAGTCATCCACAATTCCGTGCAAGTTGGTCTACTGGCATGCTTTCTTAAAAGACTTCATTGGCTTTCTATTTTCAACTTGACCCAATTTTAATGCTTTTGACTTTTTTCTACTTCACCCAGTTTTGGTGCTTCCATCTATTTTTGATTCACCTACATCAATTCCGTTTCTTCCTGTGTCTTTACATTTCTTCAACATGCTTTGCCTTGGCCATTCAGGTTGGTTTCTTTACAGTTCAACCAATACCTCAGGCATTCTTGTTTGCAAATATTTACTGTTTAGCTTTCCCTCATTTATATTCACTCTCTTCTCTCCTTTTCTTCCAACCCACCCCTCCCCCAGGTCTACGGAAATTTTCACCATTCCTGAAGAACTATTTGAACAATGTTTTTCCTGACTAATCCACTCTCTTTCTCTTTTCCCCTTGTAATCTTTTTTTTTTTTTTTTTTTTTTCATTATTTGTAGAAAGAGGGGAAGAGAGACAGGCAGAGAGGGAGAGAAACATCAATGCATGGTTGTTTTTCACCTGCGTCCAGGCACAGACCTGACTGGAGACCTGGTTTGCAACCTTGTTATGTGCCCTGGCTGGGGAATTGAACCTTGACCTTTGGGTTTGCAGGCGGGCTTCTTATCCACTGTGCTACCAGCCAGGGCTCCCCCTGTAATCTTATTAAGCTTTTATATACTATGCCACATTAATAAATCTTAACTTTATAAAACACATCTTTCAATGTTGTGGGTCTTATCTTCTCAACTAGACTCCAACTGCCTAACAGCAATGGTTCATGTCTTATTCTTTATCAATATAAAATATTCACTTGGCTGGCACCAAGATAGGCAGTGGTAGAAGATGAATGCAAGGAAAACTGGGCCCAAATCATGGAAAACTTTGAATGTCAGGTTGACATTCAAAAGATTGACTGTAGCCTTTAGGCAGAAATAAGGGCTTGTTGCACCATGTCAGTCAGAGGAAAGACCGGCTTTTCAAAACAGCATCCTCTTCTTTATAGATACTTTACCTGCATTAGCCAGTGGTTACCAAGCATTCATTATAAATAAAAATCATGGAGAAAAAAGTTTAGGAAAAATATGTTGTGGTTTTCAGCATCTTAATTTCCATGTTTCACAGAGTTTTCTGAAAGTGATTTTCTGTGTTAGGTGAGTGGTTAACTAAATAATCTCTACTTAATCCCTGCTATCTCTCTTATTGTTAAAGACTGAGTTTGATGGTCTTCATGAGACTTCAAAGGAGCTGTGTCCTACCCAGGGTTTGAGAGGGCTGAAATGACAAATAGTATTACTTGGACTGAATTGGGCAGAGTAGCTATACAAAGGCCTATGGAAGAAATTATAAAAGAACAAAAAATAAATTGCATATTGCACTTGTAGACCCTTGTTTAATGAACTCTTCTCTCGAGAGGCAAAAATTTCAGTAAGAACTTAATTTAAAAGAAATTTTAGAAACTTCAATGGTGAATACTTTTTGCTCTTCCTCTATATGGAACAATGCAATAAGCTAAGACTTGCACCTTTGGACTCAGAGAACTTAAATGAGTGGAAACTAAATGAATGTATTTAGCAATGATACGGTTTTTGCATTCAAACACTTATGTTGAAAGAACAGTGTTCATTTTTCCTCTGAAATGTGGGATTTCTTTAACTGGACTAGCTTAATAACTATGTCAGCAAGTAGTCTATCTATTATTAATAGGTCTTGTAATTACAAATTTTTCTGTTCACTACAATTTATTTGTAACCCTAAAATGAATCTTCATGGCACCTTTGCCATTCTTCACTGATGTGGACAGAATGGTGGGAATTTGAGACGCACCTATTCCCAGCTGAGGCTGAACAAGATGATGCTCTGGCCCTTTGTTTCAATTTCCATACAATCAAAAAATTGTTCTTTTTGTGGCCTATTTTGTGCTGTATTTTTTTGCATTGTTGTGCATTTTGTTGGCATGTTCCTTTTCATTTTTAAAATGCCCTCTCTTTCGAGTGTAACATTGTCTAGTGTTCCTAAGTGGAAGAAGACCGAAATACCTTGTGGAGAAAATACAAACTTTGTGAGATAGGCTTTGTTCAGACATAAGTTATAGGGCTTTTAGCCATGAGTTCAATGGTAATAAATCAATAATATATTACAAATATGGAATATTTAAAGAGAAACACATTTAAAACAAGGTTATTGTATTGAATGGTTAACAAAAATGTCATGATTAGAGACTCTCAGGTACTTTTCCCTGCATTTCTTCTAGAAGCTGATTCAGTGTTTGTAGTGACTTTATTCGACTTTATTGGACATAATGGTTGTAAGTAACAAGGATGAACTGCTTATGAATGAATTCTTGATGCTGCATGATCGGGGTTAAACATATGACAAACTATTACAAAGTTTGATGGACCACACAAGATGTAATGCTATGTCTGAGCCTCCCCTTTTATGTCAGATGAACTTGGAGCTGAAACTCAGATTGTCTACACATCAACTGAGTGGCTTTACACAAATCACTTCACCTTTCTAAGACTACATTTCAAGGTTGTTAAGAAAATTAAATGGAACAATGAGCACAGAGCCCAACACAGTTAGCGTATGGTAAGCCCTTGAAAAAATTTTTATTATCAATTGTTCTGTTTTACCTGTAAAATAATACAACCTCCATTTTAATGGCTCATGAAATTACAAGAACGAAAGATGAGTTTCTGTTAACAATATTCTTCACTGTTCAGAGGGCTCACATAGTCCAACTTACATAAAATTGCACATTAAGAGCCAAACAGGAAGCTGGAATTACAACTTACAAATTATGTGTGTATAGTTTTTTTTTTAATTAAAAATACAATTTTTATTGATTATGCTGTTACATTTGTCCCAGTTTCTTTTCTTTTTGCTCCCCTTGGACCAGCACCTGCTCCCTCCAGCAATCACACCCCACTTAGTTCATGTCCATGGATCATGCATGTGAGTTTGGCTTTAGCCTTTCCTGTACTATTCTTAACATCTCCTTGTCTATTCTGCACCCACCAACTATGCTTCTTAATCCCTGCATCATTTCCCCCCTTCTTCACATTCTCCTTCCCAGCTGACACCCCTCTAAATTTTCTCCATATCTTTGATTCTGTTCCCCTCTGGTTGTCTGCTTTAGTTTTTGCTTTTATTTTTTTTTAATTCTGTTGTTTATAGTTTTGAGTTTGTTGTCTTTTTAAAAATATTTTATTTATTATTTTTAAAGATAGGGGAAAGGAGAGGCAGAGAAGGAGACAGACATCAATGTATAGTTGCCTTTCACCTGCCTCCAGCTACGGACCTGGCTGGGGACCTGGCTTGCAACCTGGTTATGTTGCCCTGGCTGGGAATTGAACAAATGATCTTTGTGTTCGCAGGCTGGCGCCTTATCCACTGTGCCACCAGCCAGGGCTGTTGTCTTTTTAACGTTCATAATTTTTATACTCTTTTTCTTAAGTGAGTCCCTTTAACATTTCACATAATAATGGCTTGGTGATGATGAACTCCTTTAGCTTGACCTTGTCTGGGAAACATTTTATCTGCCCTTTCATTCTAAATGATAGTTTGCTGGATAGAGTTATCTTGGTTGTAGGTCTTTGCTTTTCTTCACTTTGAATACTTATTGCCAGTCCCTTCTTGCCTGCAAAATTTTTTTTGAGAAATCTGCTGATAGTCTTTTAGGAACCCCTTTGTAGGTAACTCTTTTCTCTTGCTGCTTTTAAGATTCTCTCTTTATCTTTTAACCTTTGGCATTTTAATTATGATGTGTCTTGATGTAGTCCTCTTTGGGTCTAGCTTGTTTGGGATTCTCTGAGCCTCCTAGATTTATATGTCTATTTCCTTTGCCAAATTAAGGAAGTTTACCTTCATTATTTTTTCACATAAGCTTTTAATTTCTTACTCTTCCTCTTCTCTTTCTGGCACCCCTATGCTTCAGATATTGGCACATTTAAAGTTGTTCCAGAAGTCCCTACACCTTGCCTCATTTTTTTCTATTCTCGTTTCCTCATTCTGTACTGGTTGATTGTTTATTTCTTCCTTATGTTCCAAATCATTGATTTGAACCCTGATTTCCTTCCCTTTACCCTTGGCTTCATGTGAATTTTTCTTCATTTCACATACCCTAGCCTTCACTTCTTCCTTTTTGCATTTGTTGTATTTAAGCATATCTTTCAAGTCTGTGAGCATCTTAATCATCAGCATTTTGTACTCTGCATCTGTTAGGTTGGCCAGTTCCTTAGGTATTAGGTTAATTCTCTCTTCATCACTCAGTTCTCCCTCTGGCATCTTGATTGCTCCCTCTTTTGGGCCATACTTCTCTGTCTCCTCACCTTGATAGATTTCTGTGTTTGCCTCTGTGTTGCACATGTTACATTGCAAAGGACGGAGTCTTCAGAATTCATCAGTTCAGGGAGACCTGTTTCACCACATCGTGGCACTGTATGTTGGGGAAAGGTCTGAGAGGGAACAATGCCGCTTACCAATTGAGACTGCCAGTTTCTTCCTCTGCCCCAACCTCCACTGGTTTTCACAATCAGAAACAAAATGGCTCTGTTTTTCCTGGTGCTGAAACCATAAGATGAGCAGTCTGGCCCCAGCAGTGCTTCCCAGGTTTAAATGTGTGACTGTGCTTTTTGCTGAGGCCTCAGCTCTGATGCTGCTGCAGCTCTCCTCCCCAGTCCACCCCTCCTACCTGTCTGGCTGAGTATTTCTTTACTTCTTCATTTGTTGCAATTCCATGTAGTTCGATTTCCTGACATTTCTGCATTGTTTTTATTTAGTTTTGAGGTAGATGTAAATTTCTTCAAGTTGTGAGAGAGACACAGCATGTCTACCTACACCTCCATCTTGGCTGGAAGCCAATGTGCTTATAGTTGTAACATATTCTTAGCTAATTTTCTCAGAAAGGTGGTCCTATAGTTACCACATTCCAAGTGTTGTTCTGAGCTCTACATTCGTTAAGTTCATTTAAGTATAGACAGTAACAAAATGATACTACCGTCAACACCCAATCATAAGGACAGAGCCCTGGAAGTTGTTCAGTCTGTCCTTCAGTTCAAATTTAAACATTGGATCCAAATCCATGCAGAGTTCATGGTTCTGGAGACTTAGAAATGATTCCTCCAAACTATTCGACTTGTTCCTGTGCTCCTCAAATGTGGAATCCTTCACCTTGAGCTCCATGGAAACATGCCTTTGTCATGCCTTTGAATATGAGAAAACACTCATCTCTGAGACTTTGTTTCTCAGATGGGCAATCATGCCCAGCCAAGTCAAAATCCACAGCTGGATGGAGAGGTAGAAATGGACTTCATGTTCTGTTGATGAATGCGGAGAAGGGGCAAAAGTCCTGATAATGTTTTGGCCTTAAAGGACAGCACCTAAAAATTAATCATACCTTTTTCACCGAGAAAATTAGCTTCCAGTTAGCATTTCTTCTTTATCTCCTTATTATAAAAGAGTGGATGATTCTTTTCTAGCTTTGAATTATGTATCAAAATGTCTTTCTTCTCATCTTACCTTCCTAGTGGGTAGTTGCCATTAAAGAGGAAGAAAGTCTATTTCACCTTATTTGCTTTTCAGAAAGCTGCTATATCTTCATTTTTTAAAATCTTGCTTTCCTCTCCCTTACCTGGTATATGAAGTCTCATCTCCTTTTTTGAAAGGAAAAGAAAGATTAAGTAAGGAGAAGCAGCACTTATGGTCCCAGTATCTCTACTGATTGAACACTGCTGGGGTTATTAATCATGAGAGCTTATTTTCCAAAGAACATCAGAGCACATCTGGAAATTAAATAAAAATAATAGGAGGGTTCAAATCAATTGACGTTTTCCAGAGAATTCCTCAAGACAATTAATAAGATGCTGCCCACAGAGGCACACAGAAACTTTGATTCTGTTCTGCCTAAACAAGCTTTAAAAAAAATAAGTATCAGAATTCACCTCAAATAGTTTGGTTTTTATTAACTGCCCTCTCTTGAGGGGTTCCACATATAGAACTGAAGTCTGCCTTCTTTGTATTTGTTTCATTTGATTTGTTTTTCTCCAAACTGAATGGATGAGTGCCTATTTCTAAGTGGTCTTTTTGACACTACATAATTCTGACAGCCAAGTAACTCTGAGCCCTAAGGAAGGAGGCTATTTGCTGTGGGAGGCAAGAATGTAGAGACCACATTTCTCCTGAGAAATACTTTGATTAGGTGACTCTCACCAAAGAGCCAAGGTCAAAATTAACTCTGGATTAAGCTCTCCCAAGACAAGAGGGAGGCATTCACTTGAAGATGATCATCTTTGTTCACAAGATGATTGTTAGTGCAAAGGAAGTGACTTCAACCTTTTCCTTATCTGTAATGATTACTCCTCATGGTTTGGTACAGCCAGCTTGTTAGGAACCATGGAATTGGGCCAAATGGAGGCAAGAGTAGAGAAAGAGCCAAGTCTGATCTTTGCAGCCCCTACCCTCCCTTCCTCTTCCCTTGTTGTCTCTCCCCATCCAGGCACCTGGAACCTTCAGCAAGTCACCAAATGCTCTAGGTTTCCCAAATCTATGTGAGCAATGTAACTTGGATGTTATGAGGTGAATTATGTCCCTCAGGATTTATATGATGAGGCCTTAACACCCAGTATCACGAAATGTGACCTTATTTGGGGATAAGATGTATATAAAGGTAATAAAGTTAAAATGAGGTCATTAGGGTGGCCCCTAATCCAATATGACTGGTGTCCTTATAACAAAGGGAAATTTAGAGACAGAGATGTATACTGAGAGAAAATCATGTGAATGTGAAAATAACCACCAACAAGCCTAAGAGAGGAGCCTGGAATAGATCTTTTCCTCCAAGCCCTCAAAAGAAATCAACCCTGTGGGCAACTTGATTCAGACCTCCAGCCTCCAGGACTGTGAGGCAATAAATTTCTGTTCTTTAAGACACTCAGTTTGTGGTACTTTGTTATGGCAGCCTTACCAAACTAATACACTAGGCTACACAGTTCTACTTGCTATACATTTGATTCCCAAAGTGTGAACCACCAACCTGAGGGAGCCTTGGAGTTCTTGCCAGGATCTCTAAGATTTATATAGTCATTATGTTCTCAATTTTAAAGCCAAATAAGTATGCTGTGTGAGGTTGCCCAATGATTGTCCCTTGCATTCCTTTCTAGATTTAACCCTCTCATCACTCTATTCAAACTGTGCTGATTTCCTGGAGGGAAACCTATTCTCTCACCTCAGAACTTTGCACATGCTGTTTTCTCTCTCTCTCTCTCTCTCTCTCTCTCTCTCTCTCTCTTTTTTAATACCCCGCATATGCCAAGTTCTGGCCAGCTGCCACTAACAATTTCATTCTAGCTGAGTTGCCACATTTTTGATAAGGTCTTACTTGAACTTTGCCAAAATTGAGTTCAATGCCATTCCTGTGTGACCCCACAGCACCTTGTGCTCACTTCTTTATTTTCAGGAAACAGTTTTTGGTGATCACCTCTGTGCTTGGTCCCTCGCTTACTAAACTGGGGAGGGGCTGATTCATGTTCAACTTCATACTCATAGTACTAGGTTCAGTGGGTGTCACACCATTCATTTTCACACATTGCAATAATGCATCAAAACATTTTGTTTTTGCAAATTTTCTTAATAGATACAAAACTACTATATAGGGAAACCTCACTTTATTTTTTTTTTTTTTCTTTTGCATTGAAAGTGGTTCACATTCCCAAAAGTTTGGAAACCATTGCTCTAATCCAGAGGTCCCACAAAAGTGGCCCAAGGGCCTAATCCAGTCAGCAGATGGGATGGTTTGGCCAGCCCGGTGCTCCAGATGTCTCTGGATATGGACATTTTTCCCTGGCGGTGTATGAGCTGCAGGCACCAGAGGAACCCGAGCCCCACCCTCTGGCATCCACCTCTTCCCTCATTAGTGTTTCCTGTCTGGACCCTGAGGCATTGGTTCCTTGAAAACATTCCCCCCAGGTTCTTCATCAAAATTTCCTTTCCTTATATTCCCTTCTTCTAACTTGTTAATCTAATTTGAAACAGAGATTTAATAGTTGTCTCTTTCATAGAAAACCTATTATTTTATCCAGAACCTGTGACTGAGGGGGTTGTTCAGGGTATAATCATGCAGGCAATGTTTTTTTTCTGAAACCCTGCAAAATAAAACACTCAAAGGAAGGTAATCGGTTACCCCCCTAGAGTTTCACTGGTCTTGTAGAAAATACATAAGGCCCAAAACCAAATTAATTTTGATCAATCTTCATTTTCCTTTCTGGGCCCTGCCAGAGACACTCATGAGCCAAGGAACAGACAGCTTTGGGGAAAGTATAGGGGTAGACAAGGTGCAAAGGGCCACATAACCCCAGTCAGAATTGTCAATCTCTAGGCAACAATATCAAACCTCTGGGGTGGGTGGGGAGGGGACAGATGGGATGGATGTAATACAACAACAATAAAATTTTAAAAAACATTAAATCTCTGAAAGTAAGGTATAAAATGTCATTTTATGAATTCTCTTGCCTCTTTCAACAACTTCAGAAAGGGAAAAAGTTAGTTTCATCTTAGGACATATCCCGATTGCTCAGGGTTCACACTATGATAAAGCTTAAATCAAACAAAATTGCTTATTCTCTTTCTGTTGGAGGAGAGAGAGAGAGGGAGGGAGGGAGGGAGGAAGGAAGGAGAAAGGAGGCTGGGAAAGAGAGAGAAAGAAAGAAAGAAATCGGGGAGGAAGGGAAGGAAGGAGAGAGGGGAAATATAGAGCAAATCTGTCTGCTGTCAGCCGTGCCACCCCCCACTCAACTCGCTTCCATACAAACTTCCCAGAGGGACACCTTTGGTGTCCTTGGAAAACCCTGGTTGGTACACTAAATGAGCCTTCAATTCTGAATTCTCTTATGATCCCCTTTTCAAGGCTGACACATTTCTGTTCGTAGTTACCCTTTCTTTCCTCCTTTTTTGCCAGTTCTTAGTCCAATATGCCAATTGTCTCACACTGCCATGACTTCAGACCTGAAACATTTTAACCAACGGTGGAGAATTCTGCAGAGCCCTTTCTTAAAAACTCAGACTATAATCTCCTCCCTTCCCCCATCCAGCTAGCTGGGGCAGTGATTTCCTCAAAGAATTCCAACAAATTACTTAGGCACGACCCCCCTTCCTGAAATTATGTTAGCTGTCTTTAATCAAGCTTGCTTTTCCAACTGTTCTCGATTTGATACCTTAAAGTACTTACAGAGTCTTTCCCCCTAACTGAAGCTAAACTGACTGGCTTATCTTTCTGTTCCCAGCATACACACAAATACTAGTATTTCACTGAAGGGGGTGTGCATGATGGAGAGGGAAAGGATTCATTAAATCTTTTAACTTGAATAAATTACTCTTTTCATAGATAGAGTCTTTTTTTTTTTTTTTTTTGCCTAAAGATAAATGTTTAAAATCAGAATTCCAGAGAACAGCATCTTAAAAATCAGTCTTGGTGCTTTAAAAATGTTAGTACTTCCTCTACACTTTTGAATAAGTGTTTAAAGTAAGACCACCTTAATTATTTGATGCCAATGGCCTGAGTTTCCTACACTAATCATGCCTGGGTGTTTGCAGTGCCAAATCTCAACTTTTGAAGTCAAGAGGTTAAGTTATAAATACCGGCTATTAGATAGCTGTAAAATATTTGCCTGAAGGCTTTGATAGTTTAAAGCTTTCCATTATACATATATACAGATATGTATATTCTTGTAGCTATGTATAGGTTAAGATACACATGTATCTCCACAACACCTCATGTGTGGTCATGATATCCATCACATAAACTTCTGCATTTTCCAAACCCTGGGATACAATTTCAAACCCTATATAAACTGACTTTATACTGCACATATGCACCACACTGGCCCTACCACGTGGATGGCATCATTATTTCCACACAGTCTGATTCACAGTCCAAATCCAGGAGAGGGTCTCTAGGAAAAGATGTTTTAGGACTATAGGTTTCCAACTTGAAATTCTCCGTGGGAATTTCCAAAATAACTCTGATACTTCAAGGGAGAAAAAAGTGAAGAAGGACTGAAAACCAGAACCAAAACCAAACAAAAGGAGAGGCCTTAAAAAGTTATGTGATGAAGTGGGATGCTGTAAAGTTTTTATTATGACTTGTTTGGAAAGAGCTTGCTTAACAAATGCAGTCATCCTCTATTCAAAATGCAGAGCAATAAAAAATTTTATAGTCCACTATCACATGCCACAATGTGTATGGAATGGTTAAGCCCAATCAGACCTTGAAAAGAATGTTTTGTTTGCTCTTCTAGGAAAGTTTGCCCTTGAAAACAAAAAATAAAATAAAAAATAAGTGAAGAGAGAAAACTTACATGGAGCTGAGGGTATGAGGAAATGTCTGGGACACAACATCTGAGGGATGGATGCGGAAAGAGAAGCTATCTTTTCACTTGGGAAAGAGAAAACTGGTGAGGGGAAAGAGAATTGTCTTCACATTAACTTTAAGGGGAATTTTGCAGAAGAGTTACTGATTTTTTTAGTTAAGATGTGGCATTATAAAGTACAGAACTAGATCCAATTGGTAAATGCTGGGATGAACAGAGGGATTAGATTTGACTCAATAAAGAATCTCCGGACCTGATAGTTGCCTTGGGAATTATCCAGTTTGCCAGATCTAGGCGATCACAAAGAGGCTCAGTTGGCCTCAAATAGGGCTATCATTCAAGGAGAGGACCCCTGCAGTCAGCATGCTTTGGACAAGTTGACCTTGTATGGTATCTCCCATACCTAAATGTCTCTGATTCTTAGATTTGCTTATAATTGGCCACTGGAGACATTTCATATCCTCTGTAAATTGGAGCATGCATCTGAATAAGATTTTCTTTCTTTTTTTTTTTTTTTTTTTTGGGGGGGGGATAACTTTTTTATTATTGTTGTATTATAGTTGTTGCCCATATTTTCCCTGTTGCTATCGCCTGCCCCTCCCCCTCCTCAGTCCCTTACCTGTTATCCTGAATACGATTTTCGTTAGAAAAAATTTAAAAGGTATAACTTCATTCTGGTACCTACAAAAAGGGGAAGTTTCGTTTTTAAAGTTGGAAATGTTGCAAGTAAAGTCTTTTTTAAGCACAGAGTTTTTCTATTGTTTATTCATAACCATTTTGTCAAATGTTTTCAGGTTGGGAGTCATGTTACATTGAAAGGCTGTGGGGAAAATTCCAAAAGGTGTAAAGGAATCAGAGCTGTCAAATTCTGAACAGCAATGTGATGTTAAGTATATAAGGAGATTCTTTTCCTTCCACATTATCACCTCTGATTCCCTCTTTTTACAATTCACACATCTGCCAAAAGCCCCCTTTCCTTTTGATCCCTGCCCCTCCCCTTCATTTCCTCCTCCAGTGTCCTCCTAGGTTTTGTTCTTGCCTCACAGAGCATGTGTTCCTCCTGAAGTAAAACAAAAGAAAGCTTTTCCTAGACTTCTCTCCTTAATAGGGGAGCTCCAACAGCCTCTCTGAAGGGAAAGGGGATTTAAAAAGTTGGAGAAATACTGAGGGATTTACTTACTCCTTGTTTATGGTCAAACTTACTCCTTGTTTATGGTCAAACTTGCCAAAACTTGCCCGGCAAACAGACTCCCTGCTCCATCATCTTAAATGATTCTATCTTTCTTCTTCTTTCTTGCCAAACTTACTTCATGATACAAAAGACTCTGAGACAGGAGAGGGCAAGGTAGTAAGCCCAGAGTGAATTTTCTCCTTATTAAGTACCTTTCATTCCTCAGAACCCCCAAAGGCCTGACAATCTATATTTCATGCCCTTCTACCTCACCACAGAAAGCTGGACTCTAGGCTGTGAAAGGAATGCACAATAAAAGCAGAGGTAAACTCCGTTCATGTCCGATCATCACTTCCATTATGCATAAGCATTTCTGTGACACTCTATATTGGTCAATGTTATATTACTCAGTCTAGACAGGAGGGAAAGGGGGTCTTCCTGTAAATGGTATTTCCACACATTTTCCTTTCTTTATTTACCTTCCTTCTTGGGTTCCCTTTTGGGGTACTAAATTTTCCCTCTCACACAGAATTCTCCTTATTTAATTCCTTAAGAATTTGTTACAGATTGGCAGTTGCCAGAGGTAGGGGATGGGGTGTGGGTGAAATGGGTAAAGGGGATCAAAAGATATAAACTTCCAGTTATAAAATAAATGTCATGGGGATGTAATGTACAGCATGGTGACTAAAGTTAACAATACTATATTGCATACTGAAAGTTGCTAAGAGTTCTCATCACTAGAAAAAACGTTGTAATTATGTGTGGTGACAGATGTTAATGAGACTTACTGTGGTGATCCTTTTGCAATATATACAAATATTGAATCATTATGTTGTACATCTGAAACTAATATAATGTTACATGTCAGTTACACCTCAATTTTAAAAATCTGTTTCAGGAAGTTCTTTGAGAGCATCTACCTCACAAAGCATGAAGCAAGAAGCACAGGGGGACGTTTTCTTTTTAAGTTTTTCATTAAATGGAAACATATTATGAAATAAAATATTAAATATGAATAGCATATGGCCCCACCTTGAAGGAAAATATATCTCATTCATCAAGCAAAGGAAAGATGGACAGATTAACTACACCAGTTACCGCTGTCCCTGAAAACATTAAAATAGCTGATACATTGTGTGTGCTAAGTAGGTATCACCTGTTTTAAATTTAATATCTCATTTATTTCCCACAACAATGTTATGAGGTGATGTTCTATTATTTTCACCATGAAAAAGAAAAATGAAGCTTAAAGAGAGTAAGCAAGACTTGTGCAAGGTGGTGCCAATTCTTTAAGGAATTTGAACTCACGTTATTCTGCCTCCAGAATCTATTCTCTGAACAATCATTTTTCCATTCTGCTTCAGGTGTGTCTTCACAGAGAAACATGCACACAGAGGCCATGTCCACTTTGAGTGGACCCTTCTAAATGCATTCTTTATCCAGTTGTGACTTCTTGGGTGAATCCCCAAGCTCTCCTGCCAGTGGGATCTTTATTTGGGTTTTATTCCTTTTTCATTGCTCTTTCCAGTTAATCCTTCTCTAAAGAGTTTGGGCTTGAACTTGGGGGGCAGGGTGGAGTGGGCAGAGTGCAGCGCAAGCATTTGCTTCTCGCTGAAAGGGCAGCTGTCCACTGAGTTCACACAGTAACTTGAGTAGGTGTGTTACTTAATACGCTGCGAGAAAATGCCCACCCCGCGAGTCTGAAATTGTGGATTTAATAGGCCTCCTGCTGCTGCTGGGCTGCCTTCCAGAGGCCACTGAATTGCTTTGTCTCTCTGCAAGCAGGTCCTTCGGCCGGGGACTCTAAGGGGACTATGGTTGCTGATCTGCGACAAGAGGGGACAGGTGGTTGCTTTACAATTGTGGGATGTTAAAATTGACATCAAAATATTTTTTTAAAGGGTAAATAGAGACCAGGTAAAGACCAAAAAAAATTAAAAAAAAAAAAGCTGAAACTGCCCTCATGTTTCTCTGTGTCTCTGTAGAAGGTGTGCTGGCTGCCAACCAGATTTCCACACTCAGAGACCTAAATCCCCAAAGACTCATTCTGGGAAGATCTTGGCATGAGGACACCATGGCTATGCCCAAGCTGGGTCTTTGCAGAGGTTTTCATAACAGGGCCCCTGACCCAACCATAGCTATTCACCAAAGGCAAGAGGGTGGTTCTAGGAAGACCATGACTACTACCTTTACAGGGGCCTTCCCCCTCCCCCTTTCCTCGAGAATAGCAAGGAACTGCTACAAATGGCCCAAGCCATCACAATTCAGAAAGCAATAGACCTTTCCTTTTCTTGATCCAAAGTATAGCAAACTTCATTGAACAACTAGTAGGTTTTTAAGTTCCTCAGCCCAACAAAAGAATTGCTTCATGAACGCGAAGAGTCCAAACAACCTTTCCGTAAAATTCACCTCCTCCCAGAAACAGCAGATGAGTAGTTTTTAGAAGCAATGTTTTTTATTTGTTTGTTTGTTTTGAAAAAGAGTGAGAGCTGTTTTGCAATCCCATTTAAAACATATATCATATGTTTTATATTAATGGCTATGCTTTTGTTCTTTATTCACGTTTCTTCATGGAAATAGCAGCTCCTTAGTCTTGAGCTATTGTTTTTTATTGTGATATATCAGGGTATTCCTGGGAGACTGTGCAACTCTTCCTGAGACCAGGAATGTATTTGTGTAGACACCCCTTCTTAAACATGTTCTTAGAAAATGAAGCCAGGCTCAACCCTCCCTCTGCCTTGGAGTTAGCACCTGTTAGTACTAGTCTGTCATAGTGAACATTGCCATTCTTTCTGGTTGCCCAACAAATGTCTGAGCTCCTTACCCACATTGAGAGACTTTCCCACCATAGGATTCTTGGTGGAAGGTCATGTTATTAACTGATAGAGAAGCTGAAAATGTTGCATATTCCTTATTTTCCGTATTTCTTTAGAGCCAGGGCCCTCACATGTGACTCAGGCTCCTGCAATCAGACACACCCATCGCAGACTTAGAATTTGGATTTGGCGAGGCAAGGAGCTTGGATAATGACCAACACTCTGGCAGTGGTGGCAGCGGCAGGGTGTTCAAGGTCCAGCGTCAGGGACACAGCTCCTGAGAGGTGCCAGCTACAGTTTGGGGTTCACAGCAGCTGGGATGTGCTCCCCAAAGCAGCCCAGCAGGTTGATTCTGGGCATTGTTCCTGCCTGTAGAGGTCAGAATTTAGTGTTCTGAGTTACCTGGCAATTCCATGAATACTAAAAGTCTTTTCATAAATTCTTCCCCTAAAATGACCTTCTGTCTGCTGCTTATAACTAAAAATCCTGACTTACAACAATAGAAATAAATTTAGAATAGATAAAAGTTCCAATTCCTTAAAATAAAAGAAAACCACCTTCAGGTATAAAATTATATGGGTATAATTCAGAGCCTACTGAACTCTATAAGGGGTGTGTTATGAATATAAATACACATATTTACATATTCATGCAAAGATATCTGTATAGACACAAAAGTATGTGCATATGTATCATATGTGCGTATGTGTGTGCATGCATATCCACATCACATAATTCAGTATATCACATTTAGGACTGGAAGCCAATAGTCTCCAATGCCAAACTTTAAATTCCCTTCCGCAAGGTCGCTGGTTCGAGTCCCCAATCAGGGTACATAACCAGGTTGCAAGCCAGGTCTCCAGCCAGATCTGTAGTTGGAGGCAGGTGAAAGGCAACCATACATTGATACATTGATGTCTCTCTCCCTCTCTGCCTCTATCCCTTCCCCTCTCTCTAAAGATAATAAATAAGATCTTTTTTTAAAAAATTCCCTTCTGCAGTTGTTAGACCACCCTCCTTCTCCTTAGTCAATTGCTTTCTGTACACTTCCTCTCTTTCTTGAAAGAATCTATTTAATTTTTATCAAGCAGAACAGCACTTCTCCTCTTTTCCCAACCAATTTCACCCACATTAATCACTGACAGGAATGAGCTAAGACCAACCTGGCACATGCAACCAACACCAGCCATGGGGTGGCATTTATTCTGAAGCAGAAATGCTAAGCATTACGTAAAATGTGAAGTTGTTAAAAAAAAAAAAAAAAAAAAGAGTGTGTACTGTATACCCTCAGGGACTTGTGCTGTATTTGTTAAGGAAGTCTGGGCTCTGAAATTCTGATTCACAAAGCACCGTTTCTTTTTTTCTTTTTGCAACAAGAAATCCAATAATACAGAGGAAGCTGAAGCAAACTTCCCTGGAATCTCCACTTAACCAGTGATTTCCAAGGCTCTTAGCCAAAGCATGGAAATGTTTTCAAAGCTTGTTCCCCCCAGTGGATAATATCATTTAATCCTTATAATGACTATGCGGCTCAACCAAGGTAAGCACTGCTATCCCCATGTCACAGATGAAGAAATCAAGGCTAGGGTCACCTAGTGAGTTAATTGCTGAGCTTCTGGCTCCTTGTTCATGGCTCTCCCCCTCTACCCTGTCTTAATGTCTCAGCGTTGGTTTCTTGTTTCCTACTCTTGGATGAAGATACACACATGTGCCTGCTCACACATGCATGCATGTGTATATTTATATATCAATCTATCTATTCGTATATACACATATTTATATCATGTATTTTATATATTTGTTAAAATATTTAAGGAACCAAAATATATAAGATACGATATAATGAAATGACTTCCATTCAAAGAAAAAGATCAGGAAATTGCCAATGTGGTTTTCTTCCAAAATTATTGGGTAACTGGCCTTCAGATGAGCCAACCATGAGCTGGGGTCTTATCTTTTACATTTCCTACTTTCTCCACAATAACTGTCTTTGCTCTTTTCCCAAGGTACCTTCTAACCATCCTCCATCATTCAGTGTAAACATCTCTTCTCCTGGAAAGCTCCCTTTGTTTCCCTAGTCTAGATCTAGGTCCTTTATTAATTGTTCTTATCAGTGTATTCCTTTCACACTTTGTGATTCATGAATTAGTGCAACTACGTGTCTAATACCTGCTTTTGCATACCATTATATACCCCCAGCACAGAGCAGGTGCTCAATAATCTTAGGAAGAGGTATAAGCCAAGAGCAGGTGGCTCTTCTCATTTGGTACAGTGTGTAGAAAATGGGTTCTACAGTCAAATACCTGTGTTTGAATCCTGGCTCTGCAACTTCCCAACTGGGTAGCTAAACAAGTTGCTTGAGTGGTCTCATCAATAAAATGTTGGTAATACAGTTACCAATCTCACAGAACTATGGGAATTTGTGGGGTTTATATATACAAAGTACTGAAGAACCTGACTCTTTTGTAATAAATTCTCAACGCATATTAACAGTGATTAATTTTTAGAATGACATGGAAGGACTGGGTGGGTGAAAACAGGTTTATAGGTTCAATGGCAGGAAATTAAAGAAGATACAATATGAAGACTTATCTTCTGAGCAAGTTAAAAGATGAAAATGAGGGGAAGTTTGAGGGTCAGAGATTAGATGTCCTGCAAACGCCTGTCCCATTATGGAGACTGCCTCTCTGCACTTTCCCAGGGCTTCCATAGGCGCTCGCAGAGCCAGTGTGTCTCCACACAGGGTGAGCAACCAGAGTCATCTTGCTTATTCTATTTCAGGAGTGGAAAGGTCAAAAAGCCTAATGCATCGGGTACCTCATTGCACTAACCAGTCAGTAATACCAAGGTCTGAGACTAATGTGAATTTGGAATGCACCAGATATACAATTAGGAAATAGCTTTGCATCCTGGAAGAATCTGACCCCTCCACAGTAGTTCTTAGTTTCTTGTGTGCAACTGCAGACATCCGTCCGTTAGGGCAGACGAACTAACCTGTCATTGGGTGATGGATGTTTTCCTATTGCTAAGCTGAAGAGCATTAAGTTAAGCTTTCACTTCAGCTCCACAGATAGTGGAGACAACAGATGGCCTTTTTTTTTGCAATTCTGGGGAATTGCTGCAATAGGAGGTTCAGAAGAGTGGCTCCTATTTGTGGATGGCTTAAAATAGACTGGGCAAATAAAGAACTATTATTGTTATGTATGCCAGAGAATGCAGTGGCTGATGAGGATGGAGCTGGAGGAAAGGAGGGAAAACTTGGTCCAGTTGTCTTTCTGACCTTGCAGGATGCAGTAAATTTTGGCAAGGATAGATGAGGGAACCAGAGTAGTTTTGAAAAAATCAAATTCTATCTATAATACTTGCAGATGTTGAGTATCTTTTCTACGGGAAAAAATGTCACCTTAAGCAAGCAAAACTAGAAGACGGACAATACAAATACTTTCATGAATTACTGGAATGCTTCAATGAATATTAATTCTATCTATTAAAAATACTTAGAGTCAAAACCTGAAACCTTTCAAAATAGTTTGGAGCTATCTGGATGCGTTGGTATCATTTGTCGTTTTTGTCTGAGATTTCTACAACCAGGTTGAAGCCCTCAAACTACTTTGAAGCCAACAAAATATGTGTGCACTTTGCCTCTGACCACATATGAGCCTCCAACACCCAATCACAATAAAAAGTATTCTGCTTTATATAAAACTAGAATATTTGGGGGAAAAATGCTAGAGTATTTGATGAACTAATGAGATTATAAGCAGTGTTCTGACTACTGAGAACAGTCATTGTTCAGAGCTTTAAACTCTGCAAAAAGGGATCAAAAGACTGGCTGGAAACTTGCTATTATACTGTATGGTAAAAACCTTGCTGCTGTCTTGACAATATGCCATCTAAAAACCTTGGATAGCATGTTGCAACATGACAATCAGTAAAATGCACCTATTTATTGAAATGGGATTTAGTATTTGTAATTGTCTCAGAAAAGATGGTTAAACTCTATTATTACATGTATAGAAATTACAGAAACAGCCTCTAACATAAATACTCTCTAGCACATGTGGGTAGAGAGCATTTGCTCATTCCAAGGGCAAGGAATGCAGACTCTATGATATCTGTAGATTGTCCAGGCACACCACACTATTCAGGTGGCAGAGGGTTATTCTACAATCTGCTCACAAATTAAGGATGCAAAGTATAAATGCTTTGAGCAGATGCTTTAAATCTTGAAGGCATATGTTGTTCATACTTCTTTAAAAGAAATCTCCAAAACTGCTGGAATAGTTCAAATCATCTGGTATTTAGGAATTTTGGTTTCTTTATTCATATGAAAGTAAAGCCAAGAGTTGGGTCATAAAAAGACAGTCCAGTGCAAAGTGGTCAACAGTTTATGCAATAGGACTTTAATTCACTTACCATGAATGCAAGGTGAAGATAATGATCTGTGGATGACAGGGAGGAACATGAACTCCATCTGAGCAATCTTTGTAGTTGGCAAAGTAATACTTCACAGTATTTTCCAGTGAAGAATTTAGCTTTGAAATTATAGCATCCCTCCCCAGCAGTAATACTTCTGGAAGGGTATGGTGAATGCCCTCTTTGCCTTTATGCCTAGAAAGCGTTAGGCTCCCTGATAAAGACTGTGAACACATAAAACCTCACGGCGTTAGAGCCCCTCCTAGATCATTTCCATTAATACAGCCTAGGTATAGGAAAGTACAATGCATGCTCCCACCTAATCTCCAAAGAATTTCAGTTCCATAGGGAAACCATGGTCATTTCGTTTAGATTTAGATATTGTAATCATTCAACTGACATCTAGAGGTGGGATTGTTGCTCTAACAAGGGAAATGGAAAGAATTGAATATCTAATTAAACAAGACATCTCAATGAAGGTTTTGCAGTTGCTATCAACAGAAGAGATTCTGGTTAACCTGAACAGAGAAAGGAACTTAATGAGAAGATTTGGGGAAGTTCAGTGAATTGAAGAAAAATGTAAACCATAAATCAGGGCAGCTTCAAGGACCCAAACAACAGGTATAAATGGAGCATAGGGGTGGAACACTTGCAATATCATAAATTATTTTTGTCTAACATGAACACTTATAAAGCTGAAAAAAGAGGTGTTTCTGAACATTGTAGTTTTTGATGTTGTTGTTTATTGTGTTTCTTTCCAGAAGTTGTATGAGATTGCCTTGATTCGGTCCTTTTACAACACTTTGTGAGCAATGTTGTTCAGCCCCATATTTAAATGGAACTGACAGATGGGAGGCAACATTGTTTTCCATTGACATTCTAATAGACCAAGCTTGCATCAAAACAAGGTCTCGGCCTATATCTCTATTAAAGCATGAAATAAAGGCTATAACATTTTTTTTTTTTAATCTAAAATCAAAGTTAATTATTTACAGCTTGGGACTGTCTTCTGGGATGTCTTCTGCCTAGTTCATAGCCTGCTTCCATGTGGTAGGGACCCCGGGAACACTCTTTAGTTCTCCTTGACCCTGAAGTCTTATTGGATCTTTGAGAGAGCCAAATCTGTCATACTCCTCACTAAGCTTTGAATCAACTGAGAAATGAAAGTCATCAGCAAGTAAAGGCAAAAAGCACCTTCTTGCTTAGTGATAAAATTGATGTAGGAGATTGTGGCTTGAATGCAAGGATAGGGGGATCAGGGCATGATATGGTGAGCTATTCTTAATGCTGAACACCAGAATCACAGTTACCCAATCCCAATTTCACGTATACCTAATCATGTCAGGCTTCTCCATTATTTGGAGGAGGCAGACTGCCCCTATAAGGGTTACATCATGAAGGAACATAGAAGAATGCATGCTACCTAAAGGCAGCTTGTTCCAAAGAGGAAGGTAGGAGAAAAGGAAGCTGTTTCTATTTCCAAACTCATTAATCGAGTTGAGTCACTAGACTTCTCTTGGGGAGGGTGGGCAATGACCTATGGATGGGTATCTCCAAGTAAAGATTAAATGTTGTCTGCCCCTCAATTAGACTCTACATAGAGCACGAAGTTTAGAGAGAGACAGGTAATTCTTTCCTGCCTGCCTAAGTCTTGACTTCAGAGTTCTACTTTTCTTTTTCAGACACACCTCTTCTCACAATTAATATGAGGAACATTTAGCTTTTTCCAGACTATGTCTTCTAACTGTAGTAGTGTGTCCTTCATGTACAACTACAGATTATAACCTAGAGTAAGAATGGTGCTTTGTTTTGTTGTTTGTCTAATTTTTCCTGTTACACGGGTATCCAATTGACGTATTTTCGTACCTCATCATTTTCCCTACCTGTTTTTAATCTGCCTGCCTTCATCCAATTTGCAAACAATCAACATGCATTATCTTCCTATAAAGGGTTCATTAATACATTTTTATGTTTTGTTTTATTGCTTTTTAAAAATAACTTACTGACATATAATTGACATAATAAACTGTACTTATTTGAAGTATACAATTAGGTGAGTTTTGACAAAGGTATACACCTGTGAAACTATCGTCATAACAATGATAGTGACATCAATTGAAAGTTACCAAATCAACATTCCTTCTTCCTATCCACTCCTCCCCAGGAAATTACCAACCTTCTTTTTGTCACTATAGATGTACTTACTAAATACTCTTTTTTGTTTTGTTTGTTTCATTCTGCACAATTATTTTGAGATTCCTCTATGCTGTTGTGTATTTCAGTAGTTCATCCCTTCGCATTGCTGATTAGTATTCCCTTTAATGGATATACCACAATTTGTTTATCCATTTTCCTGTTGATGGATATTTGACTATCATAAATAAAGCTGCTATGAACATTCAAGTACAGATCCTTATACGTATGCTCTCTTTTCTCATTAAGAGTGAAATGTCTGGGTCATATGGTAGGCTTATGTTTAACTCTTTAAGAAATTGCCAAACTGTTTTCCAAAGTGGTTGAAACATTTTACATTCTTACCAACAATGATGAGGGTTCTATTTCTTTCATACCTTTGTCAATACTTGATATGTTCAACCTTTTTAACTTTAGCCATTTGTAATTGGTGTATAATGATATTTTATCATGGTTTTGATTTGCACTTCCCTAATGTGAAGTGCTAACCAGTGCCTATTTGTCATTTTTGGTGAAGTATATATTCAAGTGTTTTACCCACTTTTTAAACGAGTTTTCAGTTGGGTTGTCTGTGTTCTTATTATCATCTTGAGAGTTTTAAATATATATATATTGAATACAAGTGCTATGAGGTAACTGCTTTAGAAATATTTCCTCTCAGTCTGTGATTTGTGCTTTCTTTCTCTTAATGATGTCTTTCAAAGAGTATAAGTTTTTAATGAGTCATCACCCCAATCTTTTCTTTTGTAGATTATATATTTAATGTATCTAAAATACTTTTGCCAATGTTTTATACTCTTATTATTTTGAATGTACATTTAAGTCACTGATCTTTTCTGAGTTAATATTTTTATGGTTCTAAGTATGGATCCAACTTTTTGTTTTGGGGTTTGTTTGTTTGTTTGCATGTTTTCCAGCATTCTTTCTCTACTGAATTGCCTTTGCACTTGTTCTAAATATTACTTCTCCATATTTGCTCTGTCCATATATCTATCAGTTGTTATATGTGTGGATCTATTTCTATATTCTGTATCTGTTTCATTGGTCTATTTGGCTATATGATCACCAATGCCACAGTGTCCTTATTACTTTAGCTTTATAATAAGTCTACATAAAGATTTTGCTATGTCTTTATAATAAGGTAATATAAGCCCTCCAATATTGTTCTTTTTCAAAGGTATTTCAGTTATTCTACCTCTGAATTTTTACATGAATTTTAGAATTAGTTTCCTAATTTCTACTGTATAAAAAGCCTGCTAGGATTTTATTCAGTATTGCATTGAATCTATAGATAAATTTGTTTTCTTAAGTATGGTGAACCTTAAAGCCTATGAAAAATGTACATCTCTCCATTTATTTAGGTTTATAGTTCATTTTCCTCAGAAATATCTTGCAATGTTCAGTGTAGAAGGCTTGTCAATCTTTTATGAGATTTATCCCTAAATATCACATTTTTAATGATACCTCAAGTAGTACTTTTGATTTCAATTTCCAATTGCTAATATATAAAAATACAATTGATTTTGGTATTGATATTTTACCATTCAAACTTTCTAAGTTTATTTACCAGTTTTAGTTGGTTTTGGGATTTTTTGTTTGTTTGGGTTTTTGTTGTTGTTGTTGGTGTTGGTGGTGGTGGTGGTGGTTTTGTAGATTCCATCAGGTTTTCTAGATAGAAAATAATGCATTTTGCAAATAAAATCAATTTGCTTATTACTTCTTGAAATAAATGCATTTTTTCTTAGCCTTGTTGCTCTGGCTAAACCTCCAGTATAATGTTGAAAAAGAGTAGGAGAAGGCACTTCGTTGTCTTCTTCCTGAGCTTAGAATGAAAACATTCAATCTTCACCATTAAGCATTGTGTGGGCTCTAAGATTTTCTTACATGGCTTCTATTGAGTTGAGCAGAAATTCTCTTCTATTCCTAGTTTGCTGAAAGGTTTTATTAGGAATCCATCATATTAGGAATGGGTGTTGAATTTTGTTAAATACTATTTCTGCATATAATTGGGTGATTATATGAATTTTTACTGTATGAATATAAAGAATTACACTGATAGATTTTGAGTGTTAAGCCAAATTTGCCTTCCTGGAATAAATCTTACTTGGTTATGATGTATTATGCCTTTTATATATGCTTGTGTTTGTTTTTGTAAAATTTGGTTTCAAATTTTTGTATCTTTGTTCATGAAAAATATTGATGTGTTGTTTTCTTATAATATCTTTGGCTTTTGTATCAGGGTAATAGTGAGCTTACAGATTAAGATAAGTAGTTTCTTACTGTCAGTTTCCTAGAAAAGTTTTAATAGAATGAGTATTACTTATTCCTTAAACATTTGGTAGAATTCATTAGTGATGCCATCTAAACCTGGAATTTTTGTGTGTGAAAGTTTTTAACCAGAAATTTAACTCAACTTTTTCCCTCAAAAAGTTTATTCATTATTTTCAGAGAGAAGGGCAGGGAGGGAGAAAGAAAGGGAGAGAAGCATCGATGTATGGTTGCCTTTTACTTGCCTCCACCATAGCCCTGGCTGGAGACCTGGCTTGCAACCTGGTTATGTGCCCTGGCTGGGAATCTAACCAGCAACCTTTGGATCCACAGTGCCAATCCACTAAGCCACACCAGCCAAGGTCTATAAATTTAATTTTAAAATAGATATAATGCTAATTAGGCAATGTATATTTCTTCCTTTGTGGGCTTTGGAAGTTTGTATTTTTCAAGAAATTTGAACATTTCCTCTGTGTTGTTGAAGTTATTGACAAAGTTGTTAAAATAGTCCCATTTATCTTATAGATCCTATGGTATGCTTTGTTTTCTCCCTTCCCAGACTTTATGATAATGTTTTTATCCATTTTGCTTACAAGTGTCATAAATCCCATAAAACATTGTTATAATTTTTGTTTAAATAATCAAATATTCTTAAAAAAATTAAAATAACCTATGTTTCCCATAGCTTCCATTTATAGTTCTTTTCATTCTTTTGAGGAGATCATTATTTTCATCTGATGATGTTTTCCTTCTGTTTGAAGGACTTCCTTTAACATCTCCTGTAGTGAGGTGCTGCTAGTAATGAATTATTTCATCTTATATATGATTGAAAAAGCTTTTGTTTCCCTTTCAGGTATAGATTTCTAGGCTATTTTCTTTCAGCATTTTTAAGATATTACTCCACTATTTTGCATAGTTTCATATGAGGAATCAGCTATCTTCTTACCTTTGCTCCTCTGCATGCAATGTGTGGCTTTTCTCTAGCTGTTTTTAAGAATTTCTATTTATCGCTTTTGTTGAAGAATTTTATTTTCATATATCTTGGTGTAAGTTTTTTTATGTTTTCTGTGCTTGTAGTTCATTGGGATTCTTGGATCTGTGGATTTATAGATGCCATCATATTTGGAAATTTACAGTCATTTCTTCACATATTATTTACTTTCTCACTTACCTCTCTTTTGGGGATTCTAATTACACATACATTAGGCTGCTAGAAGTTGTCTCAGAGCTACTAAATCATTTATTATTTTTAAAAGTATTTTTTTCTCTTGATGTTTCATCTTGGGTTGCTTCTGTTGCTCCACTTTCAAGTTCACTCATCTTTTCTTCTATAATGTCTAATATATGATTAAGTCCATCCAGTTTATTTTTCATTTCAGACATGATAGTTTAGCTTTTGTTGTTTGACTTTTTTGCATTTTACCTATATTTTCTATATTTCTATGTTATATTTGAAGGGATTTTGAAATATAGTTATAACTATTTTAATCTCTATATTTGCTACTATAACATCTGTATCTGTTCTGAGTAGGGTTCAATTAACTAATTAGTCTCCTAATTATGAGTTATATTTTCTGTCTTGTTAAAAAGCCTGGTACTCTTTTGAATGCCAGACATTGTGAATTTTATCTTGTTGTCTGGATATTTTTGTATAACTATAAATATTCTTGAGGTTTGTTCTGGGATGAAGTTAAGTTTTTTGGAAACATTTTTATCCTTTTGGGTTTTGCTTTCTAATATTTGTCAGCCCGGACTGGAGCAGCATCTAATCTTGGTAATGAGTCCCTTAGTACGGAAGTGAAACCCTTCTAACTATTCTTCATAGCTCCCCAAGAGTTATGAGGTTTTCCAGTTTGGCTAGTGAAAGTAGACACTATTCCTGGCCTTTTGTGGGTGCTGAATATTTTTTCTCTAATGTTTTCTCCAGCCTTGAAGAGTTTTTCACATATATACTCATTACTACTCTGTTGAATACTCAAAAGGAATTTTCTGCAGATCGCCAAAATTTTTCTCTATGCAGCTCTCTCTGCCATTCCTGGTACCCTTTCTACAAACTCAAGATGCCTCGGCAGTCATTTACGGTAAGAAGGTAAATTTGATTCCTGTTATTCCATCTTGACCACAAGAGGAAGTCAATAATTTATTTTTTAATTATTTCAAACACAGAAAAGTTTCAAGACATGTACAAAGAACTCCCATACCCTTTTTACCCACATATTTTACCACATTTTATTATGTTTTAAAGTCATTTAAGCATTAATTGACTAATTGCAGACCTAATGATTCATCACTCCTTATTCCTCCTGTCTATTTCTTTAAAAAAAAAAAATTTGTTCTATGTAAACATAGTACAACCAAATTAAGAGAAAAAAATATCAACACAATACTACCTACCATCCAGTTCAAAGAACACTCAAGTTCTTTCATCTGTCCCAACAATGTCACTTTATTTCTGGTTTAGTAGCCAAGCCAGAATCATGCATTGCATTTAATTGTCATGGTTTTCTAATCTCCTTCAGGCTGGAATAGTTTTTCATTCTTTTTATGTTTTTCTTCTGTGTAAATTCCTTTACCTGAGTTTGTCTGATGACTTCTCATGTTAAGAATCAAGCCATGATTTCTTTTCAGGAATGCTATTATGTTGTGCTTTTCTTGGGATATCGCATCAAGAGACACATAAGCCCAACCTGTCCCTCAACCAGTGAGGCTATTGTTCAGTAGGTCAAATTGATGTCTACCAATTTTTCCTCCATAAAGGCACCATTTTCCTTCTTGTAACTGAAAGGTATTTTGAGTCTATAGCAATATTCAGTTCATAATCAAAACTCTACCTATCAGCTACAGATAAATCATACTGCATCCTGTAGAACTTGGTTTTAATGCATAATCCATTTTGATTTCCAAAGGCATTAGCTATCTTGATGAAAGACAAGCTGTGCAGCAGCAACATTCTTAATCTCTGTTGAAGACCAGTATCAAAAGGAAAACCATATCCTACAGAAACTCTTCTATTCATTCAAATGTGTGCCTATCCAACTATCCATCTTTATTTCACCCATTCACTCAATAAATATTAATAATGCTTTTACATGTGCCAGGCAGTGATGATACCAAAAAAACACAAGACACAGGTGCTTATATAAGCTCCTGGCTTTAGTAGAAGAAAATAATGTCAACAAATAATTATAATTCAATGTGATTGCAACAATGTTTTATAATGCAGGCATAAAACATACAGAGGACCAAAGAAACAAAATTTGTTAGTATATAAGACAGGCAATATTGGATCTGGGCTCTTTAAGGTAAGCAAGAGCTTGGGATAGGAGTGGGAATAAGCAGAATGTTTCAGTCAGAAAAAACAGCATATGATAATGTAAAGAGACACAGAAGCAGTTCATTGTCTGGGGAGGGGGAGGGGAGGAGAGAGGAGGAGGGGGCTGGCGGTAAAGCAGGAGGAAGAGACTGGAAAAATTGAGGTAGGGCCAGGTTGGTGTGGGGCCAAATTGCTTTTCATGCTAAGGAGTCTGTTTTTATTCCCACTAAAAGTAAAGATTCCTGGGCCCCATCCCAAAGCTATTAAATTAGAATCTCTGAGGAGGATGTGGGAATCTTGTATTTAAACAAACACCTCAAGTTTGGGAATCACAGCTATAAGTCAAAGGGTGCTACTGGATGTTTTAAAACAGAGTGAAATAATCGGGTTTGTATTTCAGAAAGTTCATTGAGGATTCATGGAGGGTGACTTCAAAAGCATAGCAGGTGGACGCAAACATCTGTGGCAGCAGTCACAGCACTTCCTTGGTTATTTGCAGCACATAGATTACCAAGCTCTATCTATTCTGAGCTGATCTCAGCTAACTTTAAGAAATTTGCAAAGAAGGTTTAATCCAAGCTGCCAGCTTTGTCTCATGCCTTTGAATTAATCAGGCTTGAAGGATGATCCAGACACTAAGATGCTTCAGAATGGATTGTTAGAAGACACTGGCCAACAAAACTTGCCAAATGTCTCCTTGTTGAATGTGTTTATTATTCCATGTTCAATAGTAGGAGTTGTGGTGGACATGGTGCATTGACACTCAACATCTATCCCACCTCCTTCTAGTGTAGTGGCTTTCAAACTTTTTTTAAAATTCAGCCCACCATAAGAAAAACATCTTATATTGCAATTCAGGATGCACATGTGTATGTATTCCACAAACCAGAACTTACCCATACTGAGCCCATGGCCTCTGAAATTTCTATTCTGTCCTATTTCATTTTTTTCCAGGGCTTCATGATTAACTAATGATGGGTCCTGATCACAGCAGTGTGAAAACCATTGCCATAATGTGCTTTCCTGTATAACACAGGCTGGGAAGGTAAAAGCTTTCCCATATACTTCAGCTGAAGTTCCAGATGTTTTTCAGCTCTACAAACCAATGCTTTTATACTTCTTTTGTTCTTCTCGCTAAGCATATCATGGGAGTGTTTGGTCTCTCTTGACAATGCAAGCTGAAGCTTAGTCACTAGCATAAGTACCTTTCCCAGGCATCAAGAAGAAAGACAAGGGACATCCATTTTCACTGGTCAAGTTTATATCAGGCACAAAATTGTTCTAGAGTCTGAGGCATTTGTGGCTTTGTAAGATAGGACATTCTTAATCAGCACAGTTTCTTATGACAGTGGCCTTAAGATCAAGGCAGCACAATGTGGTGCTGGAGCCTAAGAAGTTTTAATCCAAAAGTGGTAGGAGCTGCTTGGGTGCCCTGTGTTGTGTCTGAAGAGAGGGAAGAAAGGTTACCTAAAGCTCACCCTAGAGACTGTTTTGTTAGACTTTCCAATGATTCTTCATGCCACTTAAAAACATGCAGGAAATCTCTACCTGCCTCAGTTAGCTAGAGGACATTCTATGCTCTGTGATGGAACCCAGTAGTCAGTTCTGCTGTAATATTAATGAAGTGCTAAGTCACAGGGTCTCAAGACTTGCCGAAGCTTTTACCCATCAAAATTTACCTGGGTCTATCCAGCAACTATACCTAACAGTATGAGTTAGTCTCAAACACAAAATAGAACAAAAATAACAAGATATACAAGTATATGGTTCTGTTTATAGAAAGTTTAGAACATAGACAAATTAAGCCATATTGTTTAGAGATCCATACTTGGGGAATAGATAGAGTTGTAAAAAAAAAAAAAAGAGTCTTTTATAAAAGGTCAGGATAGTGGACATGTGATTGATAAAGGTCATGGAAAGATTTCTGAGGTGCTAGCTACATACTTTTTTTACCTAGATGATTATTTCATAAGTGTTCATGTATGTACTTTACTGTGCACGCATTATAGTTTTACATTATTCTACACATAAGAAAATGAAAAACTTCAAACATTAACCAAATTTTAATTGGGATTCACACAACTTCAGGTTTAAAAAATAATCTATGATCACCCAGTTCATCTACTCATCTGATGCCTGACTTACCCTACAAACTTTTCTGTCCTTTGCTGGACCTTTGCTGAAGAGCTGGAGCTGTATAGATATCACCTTTGAGAGCAGCAATAAAATCAGGCAAATAACATGTGAGCGTCCTAGCTTTATTGTCATGTAACCATGGTTGCCCACCATTTTCCATCAATTCCCAGCTGCCAAGTCATGGCAGACCATACTTAAAGGTGGAAAACTTATCAGCAAATCTAACATTGAACCTTCCCACCCTTAGGACATAACTTCACTCTCCCAGACTCCTGGGTAGCATAATTCCTTTCATTCAGCAGGGGGGTCTCCTTTTGTGATTTGTTGTTACTGCTTACAAGAGACAATTAACACAGAAATTGTTAATACCATAGCAGAAGAATAGATATAACACATTGGTTACCTGAAGTATAAATTGCTTTCTTTTTCAAAAGGGCTGCTAAGTTTGGGAAGCAGTACTGGGTGAGGCAGAAAGAAAACCTCACTTTGCACAGGGTCTCACTTCTTATTTTCAGCTTCTACAGGATCTGGTAAGGTGAATAGGTAAAAGACAAGTGACCTAGTTCTAAATGATCATCCAATAGAAGGAAAAGCACAATGTAAAGGTTTCCACTTCTCCCATCCTCAAAGAGAGGTACATTTTATTTTGAAGGAATTAATGTTGTCAGGATTAAATACTAATGATTGAAATCTTTTCAAGCAAAAAGTGCTGTGTCAGCTTCAAATAATACATGTGTTTTATAAGTTCACCATTTTTTAAAAAATATTTTATTTATTATTTCTGGAGAGAGAGGAAGGGAGAGAGGCAGAGAGGGAGAGAAACAGTAATGCATGGTTGCCTTTCATGGGCCTTCCATGGACCCGGCTGGAGACTGGCCCACAACCCAGCCATGTGCCCTGACTGGGGAATCAAACCAGCGACCTCTGTGTTCGTAGGCCATTTTTTGTTTTTAAACAAATAGAACTTTTCCCAATACTGTTCCTTTTTTCCTAGTGCTTTGTACTACTTAAAAGATTTGTCAGCTGATTAGAGATTTCCTGAATAAATGGACATAAGGATGGTATGTCTTTTGTTTGTCCAATAAATATTTGCTCAATGATCCACAATGAACAAATAAAAATTATAAAATAATAAATAATTGGAATTAGGGGATTCTTTTTGACATACACAAAAGCTATACAGTTGCATGAGAATGACTTCTGCGAATTACAGGTAATGATTTCATGATGACAAAACCCCAAATGAAAAACTAGAACTGCCTCGCTATTCCATGAAGGCAAAGGGAAGTTCAAAAGTGAAGCAACCATCTGGTTAATTCAGGGGGAGATGGATGCAATACAACAACAAACAAAATTAAATTTAAAAAAAAAGATAACTCAGGGGAGAAAAAGAAAGGAAGGAAGAAGGAGAGAGGGAAGGGAGAGAGAGAGAAAGGAAAGAAAAAAGAAAGAAAGAAAGAAGGAAAGAGAAAGAAAGAGAGAGAGAGAGAAAGAAAAGAAAAAAGAAAAGAAAAGAAAGAAGGAAAGAAAGAAAAGAAACTACTGAGGGAAAGGAGGCCCTTCTCTTCTGGCCCAAATTCACATGAGCCATCCCAATAACATGACCTGCCAGAGTGGAATTTGGAATTAAAGAGGCTTGTCTTGGCTCCTGTCCAGTGAGATTAAGTTACTGAATTCCTTAAAGGACATTGTTCAAACATGGTCTCCCATGTAACTAGGTTCTAAGGCATGAGCTGCAGGAAACTTAACATCATCACATGACAACAAAGTACTATTGCATTGGATCAAATTATCCAGAAAAATCACTTCTCATCCCAGTTCACCTTTCTGGGTTAGACAGAAGCAAAGTATACGTATTGCCCAAGATTTGTGATGATTACACATGAGCGCCTGAATGCTCTGCTTGCAAAATGTGTTAATAAATATGACCCCACTTCCAAGATTGTACAAAAAGAAGCAAATGGGCCAAAGGTGCCAAGTATTTGGTAATTCCTCATTCACTGTGCCTGCCTCCCACATTCTTGATTGCTCTGAATGCCCATTTGATTACTGAAATAACTGTATTGATTTAATTAATGATAAATTACATTTGAATTGCCCACCATTCCAACAGTCTTTCATGACTCTGATTTGCTCTCTGAACACTTGTTTACCAAATGGAGAAAACCCAAGGATGTCTTGCAGGGAGTAACTTTATTGCAGACATGGCAGCTGTGGCTTTGTTTCCACTTCCCTATGGTGTCCACAGCTTTTCTGCCCATGCCCACTGAGCAAAGGTTTTTGTAAAATTACCTGGATTCAGGCATTCTGCCCCTGTGCAAATCTAGGAGATCAAAGCCTCATATCTTTGGAAACTGAGATGCAGTTAAATTCCTTTATTGCTTTTTTTTTTGTTGCTTTTTTGTTTTTTTGACTGCAGAGCAGAGACAAGGACCAGCTGGTTAGTGCTGACATGACTCACACTACTGGCGAGAATACTACTCTTCTGCATTGGCTCATTATTTATCAATGGGGAGATATTTCCCTGGAGAAAAGCATATCCTTTGTCTTTGGACAGAAAGTCCATGCTTCTAAAGGGGGATAACCAAGGAAGGAAGAATTGATCGTTCATTTCCCATGTGTAAGTCTCATGGGTAAGTTTTCATTTGAAAGGTTTGAATTCAACTATAGGAAATGAATTGTGGCCCTTAAAATACAAGATAGTTAACTTTTTTCTATAGCAGTATGATTTTTAATAGCTGGGTATACCTTCCCTCATCAAGCCGGCTACTTTCACCACCAATTTGAAGCATATATTGTCATCGGAAGTGCTTTTAATTATTTGATTGTTACTTTACACTGGAAATAATTTTTAAATTCGTCAACCTCCAGGCATCAAATAATGCAAAACTGTGTTCAGCACATTCATGCAGACAAAGCACTTTCCTATGTAGATGCACGTACCTCACATGACACAGGAAACTCTGGGAGAAAGAAAAGTAGGTAATTAAGACACTTAGCTATTAAAAGTGGAAAGTTAGACTCTTAGGACCTTCTGTGCCCATCTTGTTCTCTTTTCACTATTCCATAGATTTTCCAACATTATGTGGGATAACACAGAAATGTTTCAGGAAATTTTCTACACTTTTACCTATAATTTACAACTCTCATGCTCTTATTTTTTTCCTCCTCTTCTTTTTCTCCTTTTTCTCCCCTCTGTCTCTTTCTTCTCTTTTCTTGTTGTTTTCGATTTTGTTGAATCAAATGAACATTGTATTTATGTTCATCCAAGGGAGCTTATTTTTGCTTAGCTTTTCCAACCATGAGGCTAATAGAGCATAATGGAAATGTAATTGATACTTAACTATTGTCCTGGAACTAGATCTCATTATAATTGTATGTAAGAGATATTTAAAAATAACTGTAAAACAGGAGACATATTTATGCACTTCTGAAGATGAATAGACTTTTTTATAGGTGGAGAGACATTCCATAAGATAAGCTAAAATTAATCATATTGCTGAAGTTTTCAAAGAGGTTAGAGTCCAAATTAAACATAAAAGGGCAAACCGGTTTCTTCATCTTGCATATTTTAATGAAGACTAGAGAGGCTGGAGAAATATTTATATTCTTTTATTCATATTTTCAGGATTGCCTCATGTCTCAATTTTTTTCAAATCTCTCATTTAACTGAGGGTACTTCAAAGTGAATATGGGTATTCTCAACTCCTCATATCTTTTTTGAAAAAGGAAGAATTAATGGGACTGGAAATGTAAAAACAACAGATGTACTAAAAGGGTGATTACTGCAATGAGTAAGACATACAGGGGAGTTCCTCTCTCTACTTCATGTAGCTTTGCTTGAGGGCTGATTGTATCTTTGTAGAGAGGCTGAATCCCACATCAGCATTAAGACCATCACCAGGAAATGTCTGCGGATTCCCCTTGGAGTGCCATAGATAAGGAGCTGTTTCTTTTTAAACATAGCTATCAGCCTTGTGGTTAACAGGAGTCCCTGCTAAGAATTGTGGGTAATTCACTTAAGGATGAATATGGAAATGTGGTGTGTGGTGAGGGAGGAAATTATGTTCCCAAATACTTGCTGCATTAATTACTCTGATGGAATTCAAGGGTCTATAGAGAGGGACCAGCTCTTTGAGTCCTCCACTAAGAGACAGATACAGAAAAGGGAACTCAACTCCGGAATCCAAGGTCAGAAAGAGACTCCTAACAGCGCCACTTGTGCTGAAATGAGGTCTATTCCATTCTGGCCTCAGATTTTTTTCTCTTCACAAAACTACATAGTTCAGTCATGACGCCTTGCGGGAGAAAATGCTGTCTTCAGACAGTGAAAGAGATAAGAAAAACTGAAGCTGAGTCCCAGGCACAATGGTGTGCATGTTGATATCATTGGGTTATGAACTATTTTCTTTTAATCTAGTTTCAAAAGATGACTTCCTCCATATGCAATTAATTCCACATAGAACTATAAGGAACTGCATATTTTAGAACAGTTGTGTCATCAGTATGAATGTTTAAACAATCTCTGTGGTCTCTTTCCCACAAACTGATTTAACATGTATATAAAGAGGCTTTTGAAATGAGTACTTTACATTTGCTTCTCAAACTTCAGTGTCTGTTTTCAGTAAATATTGAAGATGAAACTTCCCTCATTCATGCCTGGAGCACTGGCCAATTGCAACTGAGGAATGCAGTTCTTGGGGTCCTCATGAATAAAACTCTGCAGTTGTGAACCTAGTCAACAGAACCACAACAGAATGGATGTGGGAGAAAGCATTCATGCCAATTGCCTGAGCTAACCACAGATTATCCTAATTAATACCAAAACAGTGGGAGACACACAAACCTGGGTTCAAATCCTTGCGCCAGCACTTACACAGATGGGGTGGCCATATATCCCTGTTTGTCCATGTTGGTCCCAATTCATTCATACTGTTCCGGTGTAATTATTGATAGCGTCCTTTTAAAAAGTGTCCCAGTTTCAGCTAGAATGTATATGGCACCCTACAAACAGCAACACCCAGCTTATGTACCTGTGTCCTTGCTTTCTAGGGGTCTGGCAGCATGTGTTGGGGGTCTGGTCCTAGAGACCTATTTTGTAGGCCCAAGTATCAAAATTAATCATGAAATCAACATACAGCGAATTGAACCACAACTATATGTGTGGCATAATAATTTATTGCAAAATTAAGGTGTTGTTTTTCTCCCCCTATGTTTGTTACCTTTTCCCAATTTAAAAAGAAACTAGCTCCTTTTGTGCTTCCTTTCCTGAGGGATTTTTACAGGTTGGAAGGCAGAATTGTGTGGTTCTTCCTGCTTTTTGTAAATGTCTACAGCCATTAAAGAGATAAGTGCCCCAGACTCTACGGAAAAAGAATAAAGCATTGGAGGGCAGACAGTCAGAAACAGAGGATCTTCTGCCTAATGGGGTAGAGGAGGAAGACTGCAGACCCCACTGAGACAGCAGAGGAGCTGGTGATTAAACCCCAATAGGCAGAATCAGCTGTATAATTTGCAGTGCCCGCTGTAAAATGAACCTGTGAGGCTCCTTGTTCAAATGTCAAGATGGCAACAACAGAACATTAAAACAAATTCAGAGTTCTGAGTGTGAGACCCTGTGAAACTACACAGGTTGCACAGCCAGGCAGCTGGCTCTGCAGATGGCTTCAAGAGGGAGGCACCCTTTGCAAAGCTCCCTAAACCCTACATGGTGCTACCAAAATTGAGGGCACCACTCTGGGCCTCACAGTATGGATGCCAATGGTACCTTGAAAAACTGAAGATTGGAAGCTCTTCCTCAATCGCCCTCATTCCAAGTAAAGCTTCGTGGTTCTGGAGTGAACCTGGTAAAGAGAGCAAGACCCCAGCAAAGATGCGGTAGACATTCTTACCATCTTAGAAGAGGGATGGAGACTGAGAGTCTGAAACTAAGTTAACTTAAAGAAATAAAGAAATTGATATGTTTTGCACACTTCGGTTTGTAGACTAAAATTTATTCCACATATGCTCTTGTAAATATTTAAGTATATAAAACCAAATGTTTAATATAAGATCCACATTGTAAATACTCCTTTGAGAGTATTTTTCTGCATGGACTGCAATGGCTGAACTTGTTAAAATATAAGTCAGTCAAGTAGAGGGGAAGATGCCTGCTTTCTTGGTAAACTTCCCTGAAATACCCACAGGCTTTCTTCACTGCTTCAGGGACCTTTGATCTGCCCTTAAAATTCAGATTGTTTGTCTCAAATATTTTCCTTATTCATTTTATGTACAGAAATGCTCTGAGAGTTACAAATTATAGCTTCTTTTTATTGAATTGATTGGGGTTACAATGGTTAATAAAACCACGTAGGTTTCAAGTGTACAACTCAATAAAACTTCATCTGCACACTGACTGAATCATGTGCCCATCACTCAAAATAAAGTCTCTTTCCATCCCCCTTTATCTAACCTTTGCCCACTTCCAACTTCACTGCTGCCCTTTCCTTCTGGTGATCACTATATTGTTGCTCATATGTGATATATATATATATATATACTTTTTTTTTTGCTTAATCCCTTCACCTTTTTTTCTTAGCCTCTAAAGACCCCTCCCTTCCGACAACTATCATTATGCTTTATGTGTCTATGTATCTATATTTTGATATTTCTACTGTTTATTAAATTATTTTTATGAGGTTCCACACATAAGTGAGATCATATTGTATCTATCTTTCTCTAATTGGATTATTTCACTTTACATAATAACTTCCAGGTCCATCCACACTGTCTCAAAAGGTAAGATTTTCTTTCTTTCTTCCTTTCTCTCTCTCTCTCTCTCTCTCTCTCTCTCTCTTTTTTTTTTCTTTATGGCCAAGTAGTATTTCATTGCGCAAATGTACCACAGCTCTTTTAATCCATTCGTATACTGATGGGCACTTGAACTGTTTCCAGATCTTGGCTATTGTAAATGACATGCAATAAACATAAGGATGCACATATTCTTTTAAATTAATGTATCGGCATTCTTTGGATATATTCCCAAAAGTGGGATTGCTGAGTCAAAAGGTAGTTCCATTTTCAATTTTTTTGAAGAAACTCTATACTGTTTTCCACAGTGATTGTACCAGTCTGCAGTCCCACCAACAGTGCATGAAGGTTCCCTTTTCTCCACATCATTGCCAATACTTATTTGTTGATTTATTGATGCTAGCCATCCTGACAGGTATGAGGTGATATCTTATGTGGTTTTAATTTGCATTTCTCTGATGATTAGTGATGTTGAGAATCTCTTCATATGTCTATTGGCCATCTATAAGTCCTTTTTGGAGAAGTGTCTATTCAGATCCTTTGCCCATTTTTAATTTTAATTTTTTTAAAGATTTTACTTATTATTTTTAGAGAGAGGGGTAGGGAGAGAGGCAGAGAGGGAGAGAGACATCAGTGTAAACTTGCCTTTCACCTGCCTCCAGCCATGGACCTGGCTGGAGACCTAGCTTGCAATCTGGTTATGTGCCCGGGCTGGGGAATCGAACCAGCAACCTTTGGGTTTGCAGGCCGGCACATTATTCACTGTGCCACCAGCCAGGGCTTGCCTATTTTTTAATTGGATTTTTTGCCTTCTCATTGTTAAGTTGTATAAGTTCTTTATATGTTTTGGAAATTAACCCATCATCAGACATAGATTGGTGAATACGTTGTCCCATTCAGTGGGTGCCTTTTCATTTTGTTAATCACTTCCTTTACTATGCAGAACTTTTTAGTTTGATGTAGTCCCATTTATTTATTTATTTTTTCTCTGTTTCCCTTGCCATAGGAGATATAGGAGCAAAAATACACATATGAGAGATGTATGAAATTTTATTGCCTAAGCTTTTTTCTAAAATTTTTATTGTTTCATGACTTACATTTATGTATTTTATCCATTTTAAGTTTATTCTTATGCATGGTGTAAGTGGGTGGTCTAGTTTCATTTCTTTGCATGTGCCTATCCAATTTTCCTAACACTATTAATTGAAAAAACTATCTTTACTCCATTGTATGCTCTTGCTTCCTTTGTCAAATATTAATTGACCATAGGTTTACTTCTGGACTCTCTGTTCTGCTCCATTGATGTATATGCTTGTCCTTATGACAAAACCAGGCTGTTTGTTTTTTTTTTTTTTTAATTTTATTGTTGTTGTATTACATCCATCCCCTTTTTGCTCCCCTCTGTCCCCCCACCCACCCACCCATTCC